>JAECUM010000720.1:0-191823 GCA_016617855.1 Megalonaias nervosa
AATTTATTTAAGGAATTTACGAATTATGTGAGGAATTATGTGTGTAAATTGTCTCTGATGTTTGTACACACAGTTAGTGATAACTGACAACATATTAATCAAGAAATGAACATTTAATGAATTTAGATAACTTATGACGATGAGAGTAGAAATGTTATCTTCATCATAAGCATACATTGGAGAAGAAGTGTTTATGTCCTTATTTACATTCATTTAAACACACAGAAAGTATTTTTTTCCAAATAATGCACAGGATATCCGAATATGTTTGTGTTTTGTCATTTCACACCGTTCAACTGCTGTTTGCTTGGATTGGTACTTTTTTCATATTTTGTAAATTTTCACCTCAAACTTTAAAGGAATTATTGAAGGCACGATTTGGTTAAATTTTGCACATAATGATATAAATAGCATTTTGTTTCATGATGTCTAATAAGGGACACTGAAATGCTTAGAGTATACAAAGTAGTTTTGATTTGAAAAAATTAAGTTAATACCAATTTATTAAAACAAACCATTTATGAGTAGTAATTTATGGGGGTTCTGGCTCACTTGTCCATGGGCAGGGTTTTTTGGCTTATTTGTCCCTGTGAAGAGTGGTTTGGCTCACTTGTCGTGGATGGCTCACTGTGTTATGGACTTAACTGTCGCTATGGTTTTCGTATTAGAGGTGTGTTTGTAGTATGGTGAAGATGTCTCTTCCGTGTTATCCCTGGCACGTAGACAAGCTGGGTTTGAGCGATAACAGCCATGAACCAAAGTTGGAATTAAATGAGGAGGAGTCCAGTGCATTGTTGAAGCGTAAGAAGGAGTTGATAGCGTACGCGAATAAGGATCTGAGTTATGTGCCAGAGATGATTTATGGTGAGGAGAATAAGGAGGAGGAGGAGGAGTGGGTGAAGCGTAGTCATCGTCATCAACGTCCAGTGCAGCGGCACAATAAGCGGTATTACATCCCAAATAAGCTCAAACGTTTTCATTTGACAGAGTCACAGCGAAACGAGTTTGATTATTGGTTGAACAAAGTGACTCGAGTGCAGTTGGCAGATCATGCAAAATTTATCAAATATGAGTATGTGTTTAAACATATTTTTGAGAAGATGGGTCTGGTCGAGCATGTGGACAATGTAAAGCTGTGTCTGGAAAGATCTTGAACGAACAGTATAAGATTATTTCGGAGGCGTTGTCAAACTAGTCAGAGAAGCTATGAGAATCCACGAGTTGAACTGTTCAAGATAGCCAAACCACTTGGCGAACGATATTTTTTTACCTCGAGTAGAGATGACTTTTTCAATTCGGAACACGTCTTGGTCTGTCTTTTGTCATTCCTCCTCGTAAAACAAACCTTGGATGGGTTCTCCTGAAGAATCTTTGAGGGTGTAGGTGATGGGAATGGTTTTTTGAATGGCATCGACGACGAAGACTTCTTCGGTCCAGTTAGGAGTGTATCCTTTTTCGAACGTGGATTTTTGTCAGCTGATTCTGACGTGATCCCCTGCTTTGAATTTGGCTCTAAAAAATAAGGCCTCTACGACCTGTTGTTGTTGAGTGTGAACACCATCTGGTGTTATCGAGGTGGCTTCTGCGGGAGTAAGTCGAATGCTTCGATGGTAGGTGTGATTGTAGCGGTCGACGAGGTCTGGAAGAAAATCTAAGTATCGGTTGGTATTGCTGGTGAATCTCTTCCATATGCGATTTTTTAGAGAACAGTTAAAGCGTTCGACGACCGAGGCCTTAAGAGGATTATGAGTGCTATACAAGGTGATATTGTTTTTTCAAGCCAGTCGAAGACGGTTTAGTTATAAAATTCACTACTATGATCTGTCCAGAGTTTATGTAGTTTTCGTATGTCTGTGACGTGATCCAGCACCTGTACGATAGAAGCTCCTTTTTTGTTTTTGAGAGGAATGACCCAAGCATATTTACTGAAGACATCGATGACCGTCATGAGATAATAGAAACGATAGTTGTACGCGCTGTAATCTCTCATGTCGACCATATGTCGTCTACTTCTACGGCGATGACTCTTAGTCGTGGAAATTTTTTGCGTGCGGGTTTATGCAGTTCGTCTGCAAGATCACCAACTACAGTATTGATGCTGGGCGTTTTTACACCTATACCGAGCTTATGTTTTGGCACCGATGATGCCTCGGATCAGAGTTCTGCCGACACGTTCTCTGAAAGTTTTAGGATTGAGTTCTTTTAAGTCCCTCAGCATGATTCGATCGCACCCTGCTTTGTCGTCGGGATGATCTCTGTAACAGATATCGTGATGCATCGCGATGGCATCGACGCCGTTGTAAGTTTCTTGACCTGACATGGGTTGATCGTACTCATCCAGTTGTTGATCTAAGGGGTTCCACGCCCCTGTGTACTTATATCCTGGCAACGTCCATTCGCCTCTGGGTCTGGGAAGTTTTCCGATGAGGGCACGAACATCCATAGCTCCTCCGAGAATTTGTTGATATCCACATCCTTTACAGTCTCCCACACACATATTTCTTTCCACGTGAAGGTCCTCGCAACTCGTATGGAGCTCACAATGTCTACAATGATACATGTTTTTATACAAGTGGATGTACATTTTTAGTGGCTTTGACAAAATGTGATTTTTTGGGATCCACACACGGCACACCTGGATTTGATCAGGCATCGTTTATTTTGGGTGACAACCTCGAGGGGGTACACACTCTCCTTCTTGGTTTTACACATGAGACACTACGACTCCATGATACTATATGCATTATATTTTAAGATTTAAAAGTGTCTCGACTGGGGATCTTCCTCTGCGTCTGCTGTGTATGTAATCGACACAGTACCATCCACAGGTGCTATCAACGACATTTTGAAGTTTCAAGGAGTTATAGACCGCTTCTTTATGTGCCGAGCGTAGATATCGCATGACTTCATCGGGAGGAGGTAAACCAAACGAACCGAAATATTCTACGTCGTCCGAATAAGGATCGTTTACTACGGCAACCCAATGGGTACCATGCCCATCGTAATAATTTTGAAGATTAACGACGCAGCTCGTGTCGGAGTTGATCTGTTCAGGAAGTTGATCCTTGGAATAGATCCCTCGGAAGGTAGAAGCGGCTAAGAGTTACTCGAGATCAAAGTTACTTAAAACTTTCTTTCTCATGCCTTTTCCACATGTGGAGCACGGCAGTTGGAGTCCCTAACCGATACCGAGTAATCCTGGCAGTAAGGTTTCAGCGAGACCAGCTAGGAGAGGACCGATAAATCCTCCTTGTTTGGAAAGCTGCGACGCAGGTAAGTTTATGACGATACCTTTTAGAGCTGCCCTATGTTTAGCGATGGCTTTGACTTATCGTTTGGTCAGCATCAGTCTGTCAGGTCCGACAAGTGCTGAGGCTTTTAAGCGAACGTAGATATGCCATTTATGAGTTGCCGTCACAGCGTTTCTTTTTTTCTGCTGTGGAGACAGCATGACGTCTACTGGAATGTACGACATGATGACGTTATATGAAATGCTATTATTTTTTTTTTTTTTCGTCTTTTTGGTTTAACATTTCGATATCCGCGATTGGCAATGCCAGTTGATGAGGTAACGATGGCTCGTTTTAGACGCATGCCGTTTCCCATGGTGGCCTTTTGAGTAGCTCGGGTGATGGCTCGCGCAGCTGCAGAAATTCCTAACGGGGACGTTTGTAAATAACTTGGGGAACATGGTTTTGACGAAGGGAATCATGGCGGTGGCAATGGATCCTCCATCACGTCGTCGTCGCTGAGGTGTCTTTTTTCTAGGCATGTTTGGACAATAGACTTGTCTGACAATAGAGTTCTCCAACAACAAAGTTGTCTATACAAGGACATTCATTTTTCCATTGAGGACATTCAGTAACATGAATCGGTCTGAGGTCACTGTGGCGTAACAGAGGTAATCTCAGTCTGGAGCAACCGTCCATCGGATTTCGATGTCAGCAGAAGAGTCTTTGAGACGCTCGGTATGTTTAGAGACATCGAAGTGGAAGATGGGAAACAGCTTCGAGTAATCGTCCATGGAGACTTGCGTTCCTATGTCCACGTCTTGGTACTTCTGCATGGATTCCATCCGCATCATGTACGCGCAAGAATAATTTCGGATAGCATCACTGAAGTTGCATTCGAGTTCTCGTTCGGGGTATTGCCTGGAGTTGATGCGGACGTGAATGCGAGACAGATTGAGATGTTTGAAGATGTGCTTGTTTTGAGTTTGTGTTTGAACAGCACTACGTTGCTCTGCCAGTTGAAAGGCGACGAAGACGTGTCTGAGGAGTTCGCTGCCTGGATTAGTGAGACTCTCTACGAGGTAGTCGTTTGAGCTGCAGTGAACTGTTGCATGTACATGAGGTGTTGTTGGAAGTAGAGTTTCTTAGCAAATCGAGCTAACTTTGTTTCCAATTCGCACATGTGTGCTGTAGATTTTGGGCATCCACAGCGATAACCACGGCATCTTACATTGACCATCTGCTACTGATGCTGCTCTGTGCATGTATTGAGTTGGGGAATCTCTTTCCAACACCAGCGTGTGTTTGACTCCTCGGAGGATGGTGCGGATATCTCTACATACCCGAAAGATGCAGCTGAGAAGAAGAAACATGCAAATCTCGCGTTCACAATCGGTCAGAGCTCGTCAAGCGGCGAATCCCACGTTGTAGTTAGTAGTTCGCAGTTGTGTCAAAAAGGGAGAGAAGGGCACTTACCACTGTAGCTGCCACTCCAGCAGCTAGATCAGCTATAGTGTATCTCTCCGCTGCCGAACCAGCAGGTCTGTAGACTATAACGTTAGCTGTTTCTGTGTCTGTTGGTGCAGCAGCATCGGCTGAAACCACACCTGTACGAAATTTATTACCAACCGTCCCGCCTGTGTTGGTATCTCTGAACCACCACATGTTGGTAGTAGTAGTTGAGACTGAGATAATCGGGAGTGAATCTCTAATACATGATGCTATGCTATATGAGTGTGATAAAAACATTACCATAATCGTTTTAAGCCATACTCGGACATGATTACGCAAGAGAGAGTGCAGACGGGCTGACCTTTTATTCCAAGTCCTGTAAGATTTTTTCGGATCGCTTGCTGCGGTCCCCAAAAATTTTTTGAAGAGCCTTCTTCACCTCACGGGACACTAGTATCTCTGTTATGGGAGAGGGTGCTTCCGCGGTCACCGTTGACAGTGGCATGATTTTGTTGACTATTTTTTGTCCTACTCCCCTTCCCGCTGCAGAGGCTACTCCGGTGGCTCCAGCTTTGTCGGCTTTGAGAGCGATGCGTGAAACTTTAACGGCAGTGCCTGGAAGGACTGCACGTACGGAAGAAAACAGCGTGGATAAGAATCCACCGACGATTTTACGTAGCTGAACACGTGATGGTCTTATCGTTGCTTTATTTTAATCACGAACATTTTTTAGACGCGTCTACGGCAACTCTGAGACGCTTAAGTCTTCCTACGCTATCAGACCTTGCGTCGCACGTGCAGGTAATAGGTGATTCTTTCGTTGTTGTTATCGACGGCATTGCCAGACTGATCGATCAGCCACATGGTAATTTCCGAGATCGCGTACGTGGTCATGATAGGTTAATAAATAAACGGAATGGGACGAAGCTGCATGAGAGAGCCTGGTGGGACGTTAATCGACGTGGAATATATCACGTTGGAGGCAGATCCCGCAGAAGATAACGATCCCTGAGCGATCGAACAGTTGATGAGGAGGCTGTTAACGTCGTTGGCATTGACAGGCAGATCTCCTTCGTACACTCCATTTTGAGCCAAGGTCGACCCGCGTTAAACCCCAGGATGGATCCGATAGAGTTAGTGAGTCCAAATCGTACGTTGTAATTTCCCGAGAGAGTGATGCGAGTCCTCAGCGTGGCATAGTTAGGTTCGAATTTAATGTTGGCTGAAGTATATCCCTAGGTGGTGATCAGTCGTAAGATTTCTGCGGCGATGTCGGTGATGCTGTATCCGCCTGGAGAGATCGTGATCGTTTTGGGCTGAGCGGAGACCTCGTACAAAAACTGGTTGTTGCTTGTGGAGACGTTAAAGAAGCTGTTCCAGATATGAGAATGATTTCGTACGACGATTGTTGATCGAGTTTCAGCGGTGGATTATACCTTACCGTGGACGTGACAATCTTCGAGTCGAACAACAGCGTAGCATCAGTGATAGCCATTCTGAAAACTACTCTATATCAAGTCTTCTTACAAATTTCGATACTGATCCGACGTTACCAGCTGTTGATCCAGAAGATGACTGAGAATTTCCACCATCTCGTTGTCGATCTCCACACTGACATTTCCCGCTTGTTTAGAAGCGATCAGCAACTTGAGTCGAGAGACGATCTCGGCAGGGGTATGAAAGTAGCATATGCGACTTCCTGTCTTCTCAACCTCCTGCGGTACTGAAAGCCATGATTTAAGCCTGCCAGTTATTCCTGATTGCTGCGCTTACTGTTCAGACTGTTTTATTCGCTCTTGTTCTAAGTAATCTCCGTACGTTTTTTTCTCTTTTATAAGCCTCAACTTTAAGCTCCTTGTTTAATGTTTTTAATATTTCTGTTATTTCACTCATTTCGTTACTGTCTCCTCCATCAGTGGAAACCTTAATAATTCAACCATATTTTGGTTAATTGTACCAAGCAAGGAACGAGTTGCTGAAATGTCGAAATAAGCTTCCTCCAAAGTTGTGCCTTTTCTATTTAAATATTTTTGCATGGCTGATAATTTTTGGTATTTAAAATCAGCTAACCATTTGAAGCTCGAATCGGATTCTGAATAGTTTATCTCATTGATCAGTTTAGTTTTGACTTATTAAGCTTATATGATTCATAATCCTTCTGTTCAGTCACTTTTTCTTCCTCTTCATACAACTGCTCTTCTGTGTCAACGAACTCATCCGATTTTTCAAGTTGTTCTCTTTCGTTTTCAAGCCTGTCATTTCCAATCTAGTTTCTTCTGTTTCCTTTTCAAATCTTTTTTTTTTCTTCTCAAATCTAGCTTCTTCTGTTTCCCTTTCAAGTCTTTCTTTTTTCAGTCTGGCTTATTCTTTAAGTCTTTCTTCTTCTTTCTTTTTTGTCTTTCTTTTTCAAGTTTAGCTTCTTCTTTTATCTTTTTCAGTCTGTCTTCTTCTTCTTTTTTTCGTCTGGCTTTTACAGTTTACCTTCTTCTTGTTTGAAATTTTTTAAAATTTGGCTTCTTCCTTTTTTAACTTTTCAGCTTGGTCATCTCTTCTTTTGTAACCTTTTCACATCTTGCTTGTTCTCTCATCCTTTCTTCTTCCTCTTGTATCTTTTCCAGCGTGAACTCTTCCTTTTTACCACCTTAGTGTCTGCTTTTTTTCCTAGCCGCTGTCGTTTTTTCGAGGTGGAAGGTTCTTCTTCAACGGGTGGTGCTGACTCCTCCAACAATTGTTGTTGCTGACGCTGATTCGTTGTTGGGGTGTCCAACATCTCTATCCTGCTTTTATCGTACAACGTCTTGGCTTCTTCGAGTGTAGCGATGAGTGGTTTAAACAATTCTTCTTCAGCCACATCACGCTGAATGGACTGCTGGCCTATTTTGTCTTCGAGCACACGTTGACGTAAGGCTGCCGTTGTTCGATATACTTTTTGGTGACTTTTTGAAACGGCATGGACGATGTTTTTACTCGACCACATATACTAATCAGGCAGGTAAAATTCGTCAAAGCCTTTGCGGTAACGTTCCGGAATCGTTTCTACTCGCAGATTTTTCTCTTGTTCTCGCAGGCGATTTTGATGTCTAACACGATGATCTTGTGCAGGTCTGAATCCAGGCCTTCCACCGGTTGAATCTCGTCTGGATCAACGATCGTGAAGACATCTCCGGAAACATCGTCCATCGAGTCAATAGCAATCGTTGCGGACTGCATCACCAAATGTGTGCAACGTGTGGTATTTGTCCTGATAAGGACTGAGCGTGTACAGAATGATTCGATCGTAGTTGAGCATGTGGTTGAGAAGCATGTTCATGAGCAGATTGGTCTTGCCACTACCCGTCGGACCCACGATCATGTAATGGCAGTCCGGCATCAAAAAATAATGTGGATGCTCTGAGCATATTTCCTTCGTGTCGAAGTTAATGATGTTCATGGTTTAGATAAAATTCACTACGTGAATCAGAATGTCGTACACTACCTTTGGGACGTTGATCGGCTCGGAAAGCAATTCCTCGTAGGGCGACTATGCTGCCGAGCTAGCCAAAAGGTCAACCGCACTGGAGATTCCATGACGAGTCACCTCAGCATGAGCGGGCATAGTCTGACCAATGTCGAAGATGTGAGTTATCCTCCCCCGGACGCCAATTCCGCGCGCTGGTCTCACGTGACTTAGCTGGTACAGAATAAATTATCGCTGTCGGGTGGAACGATGACGAGCAACATCAACATGAACGGTTTAAGTTTGTATGGACTTCCTGCGCCGACAACAGGATCTCCTCAACCTGTGAGAGCCTCCGATCTGGATGTGGCGCTGTTGACAAAATACGATAAAACTGGATGGACAATCAACGGCAACGTTGCAGTGAAGGGCACGTTGTCAGTCGCAGAACAAGTGACAAGTGACCTAGCCATGACCTCACCGACGTCTGGAACCACGTCTCAGAATTCAAGACGTGTAGGAGTGTACAGCGGACTCAATACAAGATCGACGATGGTTTACCATTTTGGAACGATGGATCGTTCTATTTGGGTCGATAGAGACGCTGCATGAAATTATACACATATCTTGATTCAGACTGAAGAAGACTTCGTGTGCGTAACTCCAGTTACAGCAGTCTGATGGATGGCAGCAATAGTCAAATTAATTTATACCGAACGGCCTCGATGCAAAACCAGAAACTGTACGGACTTCCTACCACATGGCCCATCACCGATACAACTCAGGCGATTTCGTATGGCCAGCTCAGCTCGTTTGGAGGTACTAAATATCAACGTCGGGTGGAACCCTCACAGGAACACTAATTATTGCGTCTGGAGCTAAACTGGTGGTGACGGATTATCCACCCGTGGCCAACAACGAAGCAACAACAAAAATGTACGTGGGTACGCGCCATGTCAAAAACAACGCTCGATACGTTCCCGTTCTCTCTGTAAACAGGGATAATCGATGTGGCATTATCGTTTCAGCATCATCAGAATACTCCTCATCCTTCAAGGTCTTGCATGGTCTTTTTAACCCATGTGGCGGCAGTCAGTGGCACTGGCAACGAGTGGGTGACTAACAGGGTTACCTCTAATTTTTGGCTGCAGATACAACTGACTGAAGCCGTGTCGATATGAAAATGTAGGTTCCGAGGAAAAAATAATGGCGGTGAAAGAATTCTCACGTGGAGACTCGATGAAGTTAAACCAGACACTACCTCAGATGCCTTATACACAAGGGCAGCTGCAATAGGATCTATAATGCTCGAATTTTTCATTGCAGCCTCAAGTACGTACATGAAATACTCCACGTTTAAGTTTACAGCACTCACAGCTGAGCCTACCAATCCAGACTTGAGTTATTTTCAGATTTTTTTACTCTTGATGAACTCATATAGAGCATGGGGGAAATTGTGCGTATCGCAACGGAGGTGTATCAGTTGTTGTTTGATGATGAATACAGACAGGAGACCTCCTATGCATCCAATGATCAGCATGTGCTCAAGCAGGCCACTGGAGTACATGCAGAGTTAAATGAGGTGAGAAACGCTGGTAAATCCTATCCTAAAGAGGCCTATGAACGATAGAACGAGGATGACGTCAAACGGTTTCTTGTGTCAGTAGCACACATGTTGAAGGAGCAGCAACGAGAGGCAATCGATCGATACTGTAATGTCTTTAAATTTTGTAACGACTGAGAGTCAACGCGGTTAGTTAAAACCATCGAGAGTATCGTTCATAATATCATTAACGAATTGCATCCAAGCCTCGTAGACACCATCACGAAAACGGGGTATGTGAAACGATGACGAATTGGTGGTCCAAAAGAGGACGACAAAGCTCACAAAAATTATCACGAGTGCATGGATAAAATGATCTCCCGAAGACGTTTTAGCCTCAAACAAAAAAACTCAAGAACGCCATACGAAAACGTAAGTTTTTTTCAGCAGGCAGGTCAGGAATACGAGGATGTGAATAGGATCAGGGAAGTTATGGCGCTCGTCGACAGGCCTAGTGGAGCTGGCAGCGACGACGAAATCGCTAGAGATGAGGCACCTGTATTTGAAAACAACAAGGCTATGGAAGCACCTTTTAACGTGATCATGTTTAGTGTGTACGGAAAGATCGAGCCTGATGTTGCGGTCTCCTACGCGTATCTAAAATAATTTCATCCAGAGGACATCGAACAAAAGCTGAGTGCTTGTGTTTAAAAAAAGGAAGTGTTCTTCCACGAGGACATTTTGTCCATGTTCCCATAGCCTCTCAGGAACTGCTTGATAAGATCAATGATCGAGAAAAATATCGAGGTAAATACTGGAGTCCATGGGTTCACAGAGAAAGAGATTTCATCTTTCCAGCGATCAAAGACTTTGAAAAAGTTCACCTCAGCATAGAAAAAATCGCTCTGTCGTACTATTATCTCTATTGATATCGTAAAAACAAAGCGGATGAGGTGTTACATGTCATAGAATCACAACAATATCTTGACCATGTGAACTTGGCAGTGACTTCTGAGACGCTTTCGGATCTCGTAAAATTAAAACAACTGACTAAAATCACTCATGGTTTAAACATATATCCTCTATGGTTGGTTGGAAAAAAAGTATCTGAGACCGATGATGATAGAGTGAATGTGCGCCTAAAGTTCCTAAATGAGCACTTACTAGAACTTGAGCTGCCTAGGTAGAGTTTAATTGACTCTGGAGAATGATCCTAGACTTTAACCATATCGACGAAAACTTGCCAGAGGAGCAACGTCGCGAGCTAGAAGCGTACTATCGCTGTTATCATCGACGAGCATATATCTACAAACATGCCTACCGACGTTACAAACGCATCTTACGAGTCATTTCGCTGATTCCACTGCTCGTGAGAACCACTGGTGTCATTTCCACGAGTGCCCTAGCCGATTCAATAATATTGATTTTATCCGGAGTGGCACTAGCTCTACAGACGCTGATGAAACGTCTCGAGCCACACTTGGAGGCCAAAAAAATTGTACCAAACAAGCCATGTTGGCCTATCATAAAATGGAGAAGAAGCTACGATCGTATCTGCGCGGGGTTGCCTTTGACATGACGTTGTTGATCAGCGAAATGAGAACCATGAATGACCTAATCGGTGACATGGTCCGTAATTGGTGTGCGACTCTGAGCCGATTCGAAAAAAATCTATTATCAAAAATACCAAGAGAATGTCTGACGAAGAAGTCTTTGTGACCGACCTGGTTTTGCATCACCCCGAAGCACTCAACGAAGCCATCGTCACGGTGTTACGAAATAACATTTTCGTGCACATCAAACTGACCAAAGGGCATGGAACGTTGCGTGGACAAGTCTTACTGACACGAGACAAGCAAATAGACCTGGCTCAGGATGGCATCGTCAAAATATTCTATGACGAAAATTTGATCCGACATCACTGCACGCGGTGTCTTAGCGAGAAAACATTGATAAAGATTTTAAAATTGTCTTAATATAGCATCATGGAATTGGATGAGGGTGTGGAGATGAACGTAGACGATACGAGACACATGGCTTACGTCATCGTGGAAAACAAGGAAGATCTCGAGTCAATCTCACTGTAATCAAAGTCTTAGACATAGGATGTTCCCTCGTCTTGCTCACGGCGGCGCAGCAAACAACGCTCTACGACACAGGAACGCTCAACATGACCCACTATAAAGAACTCCTGTTCAAACACTGCATCTCCTACATGCAATGAGAAGTCCTCCTCAAGCTGTTGTATAAATCCTCATAAAAAAAATTGAAACACTGTTTTGAACATATTTGTTTGCTATCCTCTAGGTCTTATGTCCAAATTGCACAACCGATTATATGAGGTATCTCTGTTAAGGTGAAAGACAAGAATAGCCGATAGGGACTACTCCACGGTGAGCTTTAAACACAAAACGATGACGGTACAACGTCGCTTTCACTTCGTTGACAAACACGTACACGATGAAAAAGCCTGACGTGCTAAACCTCACCCCGTGTTTGATTTTCGTGTGTACGTTCCTTACCTCTCCTTCCTCGTTCGCTTCGTAACGACTAAACACTGGATGTACTTTCCACGTCATGCTTGATATTAGCCAAAAACTCGTTGAAAATCTCTGAATGATTTTTTAGTTTCAGAGTCGTTCTGGTTTTTTCAGAGTAATATTTAATCACTCGGATAATTTTACCACCACAACACCGACACACTTGGAGTTGACTTCGAACACCTTTCTGACACCCCAAGCAGGGTTTCATTCCTGGACTTCCACGCTTGATCAGCGCATAATACCGAGCGCAGTACTCTCTCGTGCAAGACCTGTTACACTTTCCCGTACTACCCTGAGGCAGCCACACACACTTCTGTATACCGCGTAGTGGCATTGTGCTATACAATATACATTAAATTTTTATTTCCACAAACAATTAAAGACATGACAAAATGAACAAGCAATTAGCGAAATGAATACAGGACTATTATATAGCATCTCTACTGGTGCAAGGATAGACCAAAATCTTGTCCTGAGTAAAAATGAACGAACAATTAGGGAAACAAAATACCGGACTATTATATAGCATCTCTACTGGTGCAAGGATAGACCAAAATCTTGTCCTGAGTAAAAATGAACGAACAGTTAGAGAAAGAAAATAACAGACTATTATATAGCATCTATACTGGTGCGAGGAGAGACCAAAATCTTGTCCTAAGTAACAGTGAGAAGCAGAATTCTGAATAGGGTTATTGCCGATCCGGGAAGAGATTTTATAATTCGTCATGATCTCGCTCGACGACTGAAGAGCATCGCTAAATCGATGTGAGAGCCTCCGATACCCTATCCAAGGTCGAATGCAGCTCTGCATGAACCCATCAAGAGCGTCCCAAGATGTCGAGAAAAGATCCTGCACGTCGTAAGCTCATCAACGATTTCAAAGCGATCGAAGGACGAGAGATCATCACCGCGCAGCAGTATATGAAGCATCTGCCAGACGAATACAAAGCGCTCACGGGAAAAACCGCTTAGCCTTCCAAGCTCCTTCGATTTCAGCATGAAATCCTTAGTCGATCACAACGAGCTACTGCAGAGAAGAAACTACTCAAAATCGATCCACAAACGTTTCAACGACAACGTGATCAGGTCACACGTCTTCCACCTCCACCCCCAGACGCGTTGAAAAAGCGTACGGAGGTACTGACAAAGGATTTATTTACGATCATTCCATCATACTTCAGCGTGGAGTCCACAAACCACTCCTTCAGCGGATTCTACATCCAACCGTCCAAGCAGATCTGCGTACCCACACCGCCATCAAACTCGGAGTCGCCTTCAACATTCATCTGGTCAAGGAACTGAAAAGCATCGATGTATGGATCAGATCCAAATCGCTCATCGTGTATCGCAGTGATGATTTCAGTCACATCGTCGACATCACCTGGTTATTTATGAAGCGTCGCTTCGAAGATTATCAAGAGTCAGGATCTGCTTGGATCTTCGCCGGAGTCAATTCCATCTCGTTTCAAACTTCCAAATTCACACCGTTGCGTGGAAGTAAGTACGTGTCTCTTCCCAAATCCGTCTTGACCACCAGAGCCTGTATCAACGTCAAAAACAACTACAACTACTGTCTCGTTTGGGCTACACTTTCAGAGCTACATCGCGCTGAGGACAATGCCGTTTGCGTCTCCAAGTGCAAGCCGTATTTTGATACCCTTAAACCCACCGGAATTACCTTTTCAGCAGCTGTCAAAGACGTTCATAAACTAGAATCTCTCAACCAAAGATTTTCCATCACTGTCTTCGGGCTAGATGACAAAAAGGCAGACGATAAGCAGGTCGTGGTCTATCCACTGCTGATCTCCAAAACAGCCTCACAACGCAGCATCAGTTTACTTCATTACCAAGACCATTTCGTGTACATGAAAGACTTCAGTCGATTATGTCTATCTCAGTACACCCAGCATAAAAATCATGGTTATTTCTATTATCGTTGCTTACAGTGCTTTCCACCACCCGCACGACTTCACGAACACATCTCGTCAGGATACTGCCAAGAATTACAGACGGTGCAGATGTTACATGATGACATGCTCAAGTTCAAACATCACCAAAAAAATAAACTCATACGTTTTACATCGCCTTCGACTGTGAAGTCACACTGGAAAAAGTAGAAGGACCCTCACCAGATCTTTCACTCAGTTGGAACATAAACACGTCCCATGCTCGATCGGTTTTAAGGTATGCTGTTCCGTCGATGAATCTCTGTCGTCGGAGTATCATCGGCATCGTGGTGAAGACTTCATTCCATGGTTTTTTGAGCAAGACGCGATGGAATGGAAACGCATTCGAGAGAAACGAAAAAATAATTTCACTCACCGCACAAGAGCTGAGACAACATAAGGCAGCTCAACAATGCCACATCTGCGATAAGTACTTTAAACCGCATGACAGCAAAGTGAGAGACCACTGCGATATCACTGGCTACTATCGAGGAGCTGCTCACGCCAACTGTAACTTACGCTTCAAAGACCCAGACTTCCTTCCGTCATTGCTCATAATTACGTTGGCACGACGGTCATTTCATAGTGGCAGCTCTCAATCATCCACGAGTCAAACCAATTCTCGCCGCGGTGGGAACTAAGATCAAATGTATCCCCAACAATTTCGAAAAGTACATGTCGATCACCATTGGACCTTTCCGATTCATTGACTCGTTTCAGTTTATGTCCACGTCGCTGAAAGAACTCGCTAAACACTGTCCCAAGTTGACCCACCTCGATAAGGAATTTGGACACCAGGCTGATCTTCTCAAACAAAAAGGAGTCTATCCCTACGAGTACATCGATGCCTCCTCACGATTCGACGAAACGTCGCTACCCACTCAATAAGACTTTTATTCTCATCTCAGCTTGACCGGAGTCACCGATGAGAATTACCAATACGTGTGCAAGATATGGAACACATTCGACTGTCGCTATCACAATGTTTATCTCAAAACCGATGTGCTTCTGCTCGGGGATAACTTCGAAAATTTCAAACACATAAGCCTCACTCATTACCATCTAGACCCACTCTGGTATTTCTCCTCACCTCGACTCTCCTGGGACGCTATGCTGAAGCACACCGGAATGACCTTAGAGCTCTTAACCGATCCGGACATGTTCATGTTCACCGAACAAATGAAACGAGGTGGCATCTCCGTCATCAGTAAAAAAAAACACGCTGTGGACAACAATAAGTACATGAAAAACTGTGACCGGACCAAACCACCTGTGTATATTCCATACCTTACGCCAACGATCTCTATGAATAGACGATGTCAAAACCGCTTCCCGAGGGAGATTTTCACTGGATCACCGGACAGCAGTTCATCCAGGAAAGACAAGCAGGATACGTCGATGACAATGGCTATTTCGTCGAGGTTGATCTTCCCTATCCAGAACATCTTCACCACCTTTACAACGATTATCCCTTCTGCGCTGAACAAATTCTCCTCGACAGCTTGATGCTCTCTCAGGAACAGCTACGACAAAAGAAACAGTTCGGACTCGGAGACGCTAAGGTCAAAATACTCATACCCAGTCTCAATCACAAAAAAACACTACAAAATGCATTATTGTCTGCTCGAACAAGCTCTCCAGCATGGACTCGTTCTCGAGAAAGTGTATCATGTCCTCAAGTTCAAGCAATCTCCGTGAATGAAACATTACATCGATATCAATACGGCACAACGCGCTAAAGCCACTACCAACTTCGACAAAGACTTCTTTAAACTCATGAATAATATCGTCTTCGGAAAAGCCATGGAAAACATCCTACGTCGCAAGGACATTGAAATCGTTAACAACCAGCGACGACGAGATAAGCTAGTAGCCAATGATGCCTTTGTCAGCATGAAAAATCTTTGACGAAGAACTCGTCGCCATCGAATTCAGAAAAACCAATCTCTTGCTGGACAAACCTGTCTACGTCTGAGCAGGTGTTCTCGATCTCTCCAAAACGCTGATGTTGGAGTTTCACTACGACTTCGTCAAGCATAAGTACGGAGACAAAGCCACGCTTCTCATGACCCATACTGACTCACTCGTGTACGAAATTCACACCGACGACGTCTACGCAGACCTACATCAACACAAACACCTCTTTGATCTTAGCGATTATCCACGAGATAATCCCATCCACTGCGACGACAATAAAAAGGTGATAGGAAAGTTTAAAGATGAAACATGTGGAGTACCCATCATGGAATTCATAGGACTTCGATCCAAAGTATACTGCATCACACACGATGATAATATCCTCATGAAAAGATCAAAGGAGTAAAAAAAAAAAGCAGTCACCCCACAACATTATACACAATCACTGCATGGACACACGATTTACTACTCCATGAGAACCTTTCGATCACAACGACACCACATCTCCACCACCATCATTAGCTAAAAAGGATTGATGATAAACGATACTCCACCGACGGCAATGACACACTCGCTCATGGACACAAAGACATAAGAAAACCACAATGACAGTCAACCCCATAACAAGTAAGCCATCACCGACAAGTGAACCAAAACCACTCTTCACAGGGACAAGTGAGCCAAAACCTCCTTCCAATGGACAAGTGAGCCAGAACCCCATCCCCATCTACTACTTTTATGTAATGAATATGAAATCTGTATAGTTATCTTAGTAACTGGGCAAAAATTATCATATTTTATCTAGAATGCAATATCAAAAGCACATAGTGTTTGGAGATACTATATATATTTAGTTTACCTAAAGTACAATATGTTGCGTGAATGAAAGAACCCGGATAATAAAATCTGGACACCTTACGCTAACGCCGTAGACTAAGAATGCAGATTATTATTGGAGTCAGGGCCGACAAGATGGGGGGGGGGGGAGGGGGGCGGGGGCAACCGGGGAATTTGTTTGAACAAGAACAAGGAGAGGCCCGGGTGTTTCTTACCCCAGGGCCCGTGATCGCTCTCAACGGCCCTGATTGGAGAGACTTATTTGTATAAACGAGTGACAATATGACGTTATTTGCATTTTTACATCTGAAAACTCAATTATTTTTAAGTAAGATTATCTTTTTATAAATAACATTTTTATTACAACATAACTGGTCAATGATATGCACTGAATATTCTTAATTTCTTTAAATCATAATGAAATGTTTTCCTTTCTTCAATTGTTAATGATAGCATGCCTTCCTCTTTCCCATACTATATTCCTTTCAACATCGATAATTCGATGTGAATTATGTTATATTAGATTGTTTTACATTTAAAGTGAAATGTACAGATTTTCTTGTTATAATGGGTGCATTGTCTAACATCGATGTGGAATAACAATATTTGTATCTTTTAATATATTGTGTGTATTTATATTTGTCAAATGTCTTACTAGAAAATCAGTAATAATAGCTTTTACTTTTTTTTCTATTTTATACACGTATCTAAATTTGTAATATTGTCTACTAGATTTATCTCAATTCATAATAAATGTTTGTAAAATAATCAGTAGAATTTTGTTTGTAAAAATACAGTTAATTTTTCTACTTATTTCTATATAGGATGAAAAAGAAAAAGAGTCCATAGGAGTATCTGAATCATTACTGACCAAAAGGGTACTCATTTTAAGACATCGCTTCTGTAGGCCACCTTATCAATCAACACAACTGAACACGAAGGTGTAAACGAAATTGGATGCCAATAAAATTAAACTCACTAGACACATACATATAATGTGACCACGCCTTTGTGAACAATTCAGGTTCAGTTTTAATTTACATGTTGTTTTTTTTTTGCATGTGTAATTTTTCCGCAGAATTCATCTTTCTCATCAAACACTAGATGTCTGATTTTTTAAAGCCAAATGTTTGGACTGTACCAACTGTAATCAACGCATAATTTACGTTAGGCCTAACTATCGATGTCACAATTTACTGCAAATATTTGAGTTGGAAACAAAACTCCAATTTCGCTTTAAAAAAAAAAAAAAAAATGCATAAAATTTAACTCTGAAATCTTCGTATTATTTGGTATCACACAATTATTCTGGTAATAACTTTTATTCCGGTATTTAATTCCGGTAAATAGCTTTATTCCGGTTAATCTAGTAACCCAGTTCCCCGCCCCCCCCCCCTCTTAATGTGTAACAATCTGACGAAACAAAAACAAACTTGAATACGTTTATTTAATTCAGTTAAAATCAATGACTTGGTATTGATCCAATGACAGGATTAACACCAACATAACAAATGTTTTCACAGACATATAATGGAACACGTAAAACAACTTGTTAATATCGTAATTAAGACACAGGTTTTTTAAATTCTTGTTGCGGCTACATGTTGCGAAGCAGCTTTACATTTATGACTTTTCTAACTTCTTTGTCAGAAGAGCAAGAAGTGTAACACTTCATATGAAATACAAAAATCCGTAGACCTTTTATCATTACTTTTCCAAATTTAGATTATATATTGAGTGGCATTGCATTTCATCTTATATTCTGCGGATTCTCTACGGATTTCTTCAGTAAGCTTGATACATAACAAACCCTTAACATGCAAGCTAAATGTGTCCTGTTTGCAGGATCTGTCACGCTTCAAGTATCGTCAGTGTTCATCGAAATGGATTTAAACTGCATTATATGTGAGTTTTAATAGAATTCATCGTGGCAGACCCAGTTAATACAGGAGCTGAATGATTAACTTGTTTTGTATTACGTACCGTATATCTATCTTTGCCAGCTTCAAGACAAATGACTCTTAAGTAGTTTGTTGTTTGTTTTTAAAACTTGATTCGTTACTTAATATGATGACTTCTTTTATTGAATCCGATGACGATCCATCTTATCACCGAAAAGAGAAAGGTGGGCTTATTTTGATGAAGAAAGGCCCCTCTAATGAAAGCGATGGACATAGCTTCAAGAAACCATTGGCACCAAAACCTTCTTTGTTTGGACTGGATAAGCTAGCAGCAGCAAAACGCAAGTCCAGTTTAGAAGCAGAAGCAGAAAGAAAGAAGTCAAAAATATCATCTTACAAGGATGATGGTGATGAGGAGTGTGAAAATGAGGATGATGATCATAAGAAAAGCAAAGACAAAAGTTACAAGGACAGGTTAAACAACATTTTACAACTTTTTTAACATAATAAAGTTTCATATACTTTTCTACCTCCTGTACAAAGTAGAGGTAAGCTACAGTACTACTCCCAGCACCAGCATTGGCATCCACACATATAAAAGCATGCACATATGTACACCCTCAATGAATGTTGACCATTCTTTTTTCCTAGGTCTTTGGTAATACTAATATTAGTATATGTACTTTGTGGACAAGGTACTAATATGAGCCTATGTGTATTAATGGAGCAGTCACATGTGATTCATACCCGATGATTTTTCAGTCTACTGTTCAAGATTTTGAATATGTTCCTTACATATACAGGAAGAAATTAAATAGTCCTCTTATTTAATACCAGAATTTATACATATTATTGTAGAAATACATGTACATTTATTGTTTACCTTCATTATCTAATATTTTCTTTTAGGTCATCTGCCATATTAGTTCAGCTGATAACTACTTCCCTTTTCAGCATTTTTTTTCATGTGCAATATAAGGACATTGCTGCCATACTTGGAAATGTAAACAGATCACAGTAAATATAGTATGTATTGTAACATTTGTAAAATATCCAAATATGGCATAGCAAGCCTTATTTGGAAAATGAATTACCACAAGAATCATGTGTTATCCGTCATGGTGGACAAAGTATGGTTAGCATAAATATACCACTATAAATTTATAATTTACCTGATATAGGCTTTATAACTTTATCATTAGCCAAACTTCCTGAAAACCATAAGTCAGCATAAGTAGTAGATTTTAACTACAGTGATCTTTTTGTCTTTGACAGTAGTTTTATTTACTCCATTTGAAGGTATAGGATCATATAGTAACCTCAGTGACATTGAGGCTTCATCACTGTAACTAGGTCTTAGGTAGCAGTTTGGAGCAGGTTTCATAGCACCTACCTCCAGGGGATGGGTTTAAATTTGTACAGGTACATTAGTTGTACCTTTTTGGTTATGTTTCTGGGTTTAGCTTAGGTTTTTTGCACAGTATAACAATACCGAGTTATACCTGGAATCATGAAATTTGGGGAGGGGATCAAGGATAATGAATACTATGCCCTCATTATGTATGTAGGTTACTGTGAGCTATATTTAATGTTCCACTGACTAGTTAAATTTCACAGTTTATTTGTCAAAAGCTATTTATGATAAAATCATCAGACCATTTAACTATATATCCACAACTCTAGTGGCCTAATGGTTAGAATGTCTGCCTCAGATGCAGGAGGTTACAGGTTTGAATCCTGGCTGAGTCATACCAAAAACTTATAAAAATGGTACTAACAGCTGCCCTGCTTGGCAGTCAGCATTAAGAGGTAGTGTTGGGACTTGTTGGCCTGGTGTCAGGATAATGTGACGGGGTGGGACATGATGCTACATGTCTGTGGCATGATGTCCCAGTGCTAAACATCACTATAAACTGCCACACTGCAGACATTGTAGTGACATGACTGAAAAATTGTTAAAGCTACATTAAAAAATTCAAATCACAAACACACAAACTATGTACCTGTCTATTAGTACCACACCATTATCACTAAGGAAGGTCACTGTGACCTTTAATTCACATGTTGATAGTTTACGTTAAGTTTTTGCGTTTAGCTCATGGCCAGTTGTTTTTTTTAACCCACTGTGTGTTTGTATATATGTTTATTAAATGGCTAGCATTCCATATAAATGACTGTACATTGTCTATTGTGATATGTTACCCATGCAGGTTAACTGTTTATTGTACATGTGAATGAATATAGTTATTAAATATGTGGACTATCAGCCAAATGTTTTTATGTGAGGCCTCACCTGTATTGGTTAATCAAGGCAATTATTCATGCATGAAATATCTACTGCTGACTGTCACTAAAAGGTTATTCAAAGTCTGTGACTTTCACCCATCAAAATCTGGCTTCAGGGGGTACTTGCTTATAGAGCAGATTTTAAGAATGATGATTTTAAAAAAAATTAATACAAAAGATCATGACTTCTTTTTTGTCAGCTTCTTACCTCTGCTTTGAGATGATTGAAAAAAGTTCTGTAGATGGGTGGGTGGGTAGTTAGCTGGTTTCATAATGTCAGTATAATACCATATATATAGTGCCAATTTAAAGATCAGATTTCAGATTTTAAAATGATTAATAGTTTAAAAGTAAAGATAATAGAAAAACAAATCTTCAGCTATAAAATAGATGAAGATCGCTGTGGTCAGAATTTATTTTCTGCGTAGTAATGTTCGCATTCGCTATAGGAGTTTAGTAATAGTAAATGTGATCTGTGTATGATAATGGTTGTTTACACTCTGGTACATTGTTTGGAATTGATGGATTATCTTAGTTTCTTAATATTATTGTGACTGGGCTAGAATTTAATTTTTTTTTACATACATATTTTGTGTGTGGAGAAAAAAATCTACTTACAAAATGCTATTTTTTAAACCTATTATTTCGCTTAGAGTACATAATACCTTGGCTGTAATCCAGAAAGTTTAGAAATAAAAAATAACTAGTTTTCTTTTCAGTTTCACTTGTAATTTGTTTTAATGAACAAAATGCTACATGTACATCTGAATTGTTCCTTTCGTTTATGAGTTAAGTCTGAATATACATGTACAAGTTTGTATCTTCTGACTTTGAAGGATCATTAGAAATAAAAAGTTCATGAAGTATTAGTCTACTTTCAATTTCAGCAGCATATTTGGAACAACCATTTAGCTTTTAAGGTGTGACCAGAATAAAATATGGCTCAAATATCTGAGGTTAGCCATTCCACAAGCATATAAGCATTACGGTTCTTAAGAAGAGACATAGTAACAGATTTAACCCAGATTTAATTCAAATGTCAGAGAAATATTTCCATGTTTGCTGAATGTAATGCTTTCAAGGTACTGAAGAAATACTGCTGCACCTTGAAAACACAATGGTTGCACCCTTGTGCACTGTACATTATCAGTAAGTAATGACCACTCTAAACACCTGATCACATGTACCAGGAATCAATATCAAAGCAAATATTTGTCAGTTTTTGCTGAAATATATACTAAAAAAAGTTTTAGGAATTATTTATCGTACATTGTTAGGGTCAATGTGGCGGAGGGATTTAGGGGGGCATTAAAATGAAATAATCACCCATGTATCCATTATATTCACTTAAAAGACCCAAAAAGCAATGTTCATTTCATCCTGCCTTCATTTCAACCATTCCACACAGCTTTTTGTTTCAATACAACTTATTAATAATCAAAGTAAAATGTATAATTTAGGCAAAATGACTTCTATCTCCAGCCAACATTGGGTAATTTTTCAAGATCTGTTGAGTCTGTTCATTGTTTTTCATCATGAAGTCTCTGCAGTTATGGAAGTTGTTTACAGTTATGGAGCACAGCTCATACAGTTAAGATTAACTCCTTTATGAAATTTGTGAGTTTGTCCCACAAGGATATCTATGATATTCAGCCAGGTTTAGCAGTGCCAGTAGAGCTGAAAGGGACCAGTGTAATCTTTGAAGACTGTATAAACATGCTGGTGGTGATTCTGTTTAGCACTAGTGGCAGTAGATAGGCTGGTTGGACCTGAAGCAAATTTTTACATACAGTGTGCTGAGATATGCCTAAATGCATGACTAATATTTTTAACTCTGTGATACTCTTTATCAATCTGGATGCTAGGTAGACATGGTAATGTCACCTTAGACAGGCAATGACACTTGAGTTAGTGTTGTTTATTTTATTGTGCATTGATCATTATTTAATTATTTAAGAAAATAAGCTGCATTTCAGAATATTTAAGATTTATTTTATTTGGGAATGTAAGTAAAGAAAGGGGATATACTTAGACTGTATAATGGTAGAGTTCAGGTTGTTATGGAGAAGTTGGCATACAGTATGCCAGGACTGATATTAATGGAATCCCTAATTATCGTTTTATTCATATTTGGCCTAGAAGTAGTAAAAGTTAATGCTACAATTACAGCAAAATTCTGTTTCCTAATCACCATCTTGATTATTTAAAATAACCCAAAATAATAGTTGATCATTGACAATTCAGAAAGTCCTCAGCAAATCCTGTTGTTTATCAAAGTAAATTCAGTGATATCAGAAGCTTTTATCATGGCCATATGTCCCTGTATACAGATGGTATGAAAGATGGAGGCAAGGTTGGAGCTGTTGTAGCAGTAAGCCTCCATTTTTACTATAGAAATTACAGCCATTCTAAAATCTCTGAACTACATTGAAAAAACTTCACAAATCAACTGGGTCCTCAGTACCTACTAACTAAGGTGAAATCACAGCAAACAGATCCAAGAATCAGCCTTTATATGGTCTTCGTCAAATAATACTTACAAAATTCCCAAACCATAAAAAGAGTTATTTTAAAATTGTTTTGCATATTCAGGCCTATTGATTTGGAATAAATTACCTGGTGATGTGAAGAAGCACCCAATTAAATGCTATTTATGAAAGATTAAGGAAATGGATACATAATAAATCTGTATGAGTAATAAATACATTCTTTGATTCCTCCCATTTCTTCCCATTTCTATCCTCTTCACAATATAATAATTCTCTGTTTTCCTTTCCTTCTTTTCAATTTATCTTTCTATGAAATTGTAAATAACTGATCTATAATGCATCTTTCTACATTTACTTCAAAATATTTGTATTGAGTAGAGGTCCTCAAGAGTGACTAGTTTTGTAAACTAATTGGATTTCCCTCTGAAAATAAAGACATTATTATTTCTACATATGTGTATACACACACACAGACACACACACACACACACACACACACACACACACACACACACACACACACACACACACACACACACACACACACACACACACACACACACTTTTCTCATGTAACAAATACACATATTGTTACCACTTGTTTAAGTTTTCCATTTCGTTGACTTTACTATCTCAAAGTTAATGTTAATGGTGCAACAATACAGACAGGCATTCATTGCATCATTAGCATCATCAAGCAGATGTTTCAAGAAAATCAGTGCCATGCTAAGTTAAATGCTAGTTAGCTCTGACTACATATTTTATGATTTACATGTATTGAGATGTTTTGTTTTATCTGTAGTTTAGCTGAACCAGCACTACTGTTTCATTTTTCTCACTTTGATTCTCTGTTGTTTTATAATCTTATATTATCCTGAATTTGTTTAAGTAGATGTAATCTTGGTTGAAGAGGAAATAAAGTCAGTCAGACATACATACATAGATACATACATACAGACAGCCAGACATATACATACATACATAATTACATACATACATACATAATTACATACATACAGACAGAGAGACAAATAGACAGAGATATTTGTTATAACACTTGGATCATGAATGGACGTGGATTTTTAATGCCCCTAACATAATTGTTTGTCTTTAACTGAATCTCTGAATGTGACTCAGTCTTTTTTTATAATGCTAGCTTTAGCAAGTAGATTGTCATGCATATATATAACAATCTTAAAACCTTTTTCAATTGCAAATTCTACAATATCTTGGAAAAAAAATTATCTTAATATTAATTTTATGGATCCTCACTTTTGGTCATTGATAGTGTGTTTCTTTTTTTTATTTTAGACATTACAGACAAGCAAGAGTAGAAACACCATCTCACCCTGGGGGAGTTAGCTTGGAAGCAAGGGAAAAACTTCACAGTCGACAGGAAAGAGAGAAGGAGAAAGGAGTGTATGCGTCATCAAAAGACAAGCATAGAGACAGAGCTGACAAAGACCATCACAGATCAAAACACAAAAACAGAGGTTGTCATGGCTAATTTTTGTATACTGTGAACATATTTATGTTCAGTTATTAATTTATGCAAAGTGTATGGGCAGAATCTATAGAAATTATACGGTTGTGAAATCATAAATAACACAAATTTTAAATGCAAGTTGTTGTACATTAATGAAATTTAAAAACCACATAACAGTTCGACAGAAGGTAACTAAAGTTTCATAGTCACAGGTAATTGGAAATACTTCATTTCTTTTGCCAAATTATATATATATATGCACCACTCCCTCGATAACTCGTGTCCTGATAACTCGTGAACCCGCTTATAACGCGGGGTCAGGCATGGATCCCATTTTTTAAAACCAGAAATTACCCCAAAAATAGATCCCTATTTTATGAACTTTATGGAAATCAAGATCAAAATTAGCGACAGAAAATTTATCGCTCATTTTATCGTTGAAAACGGTAGATAGGACCTGGAAATTTTAATCAATATTATGAAATACCAAATTTAAAAATAAGTCATGCAATTTTTTTACATTTTCTTTCCAAGTGACATTCCTAGCACACCGCAATTAATGATATTTAAGGAAATTTCGATCAATGAAAATGTCACACCGAGTGGAGGCAGTACTTTAATAAATAAATACAAATTAAATAATATTTTTATCAATTGAAATTTGTGTTCTAGTTCTATCTTCTAATTCCATTTAAGTGTAATCATCATAAATGCAATGTGTCCTCTTGTAATTAAACGTAAAATGTGTCAATCTACCATAACAGCTATGTCTGCGAGCATTTCTCTGAGAACCTATTTAGGTGCCGACCGTGTTTTGATAACTGATTTGCAGAAGTATTTGTTGCATTGTTGCGCTGAATTAAAAGCTGGCCTTCTTTGTATTATCACGTTAATTATGTCTTTTGAATCAAATAATGGAGGTGAAATAAAAGAAAAGTTAAAAGGCATGAAAATCCTACAAACTTAAAATCTAGCTGCCCTGGTCGTATGTTGGGGAACTCATTTCAGTTGATCAATTGAACGCTGTTATAAATGTTATTGTGTATGTAACATAAACTGCCTTTAATTAACTGACTCACTGGTAACTGTGATCAAAGATAGCACGTCAACCAAGCGAAAAGAATACTATATTTCGTAAAATAAAGAGCTTGGTTTCACAGATACGAACCATTGTGGGCAAGCTAGTTTCAGAGAATTCTTGAACTGGCACTTTGAGATATCCTCAAGAATGATAAAAAGTTTCATTATTACTTCCAATGAAATCACGATATCAATACTGTACTAATTGAACAGCACAAAAATTGAGATTCAATGTAGATGATTGTCTCACAAAAATTCGCTTGCTTTTTGAACAAAAGGAATCTTGTTTGGTGGTGTATGAACAGTTAGTCTAGTTCCCTGCTCTTTTCACCCCCAGTTTGGCAGGATATAATGCCATACCACTCCGGGAACCAGACTCATCAAGAAAACAAAAAGTAGTGACGTAATACACACATGTTTTCGTGTAAACTTAATGGTTGTTGAAACGAGTTGGAATGATCTTTCACATGTTGGACATTTTGAAAATAAATGTTATTTAAACAGAATAACGAACAACTTCATTAGAAAAAGTGTGTTATTAAAAGTTATTATCGACGTGAATGTAAAATGAGGATTCAGTCATTAAGCAGCGAAGTTCCCTAACCCCAAACACCCCCCCCCCGCTGTTTTCTCAATGTCCAAGCGATTTTGCAAAATTCAACAAATAATTTATTTCCCTAGAATACAAAGTGAAAATAAGAAAAAAGAACTTACGGTGTTGCAAATTAAATCCCAAAATAATCTAGGAATTACAGACACAAGTCCTAATAATATAAAGTCCTAAATAAAATTCAGTAGAAGTCCAGAATAAATTCAAAAACTGATGGCGATGATGTGTCTGTGGTAGCTTATAGAGTATTGATGTGTCAACAGTCTTTTGTTGAATCACAGTAATATAATTCCAGGTTTGAATTCACAATAAATTCCAGGAAATGTCTCTATCCAAGAACTATATCAGAGTACGTTTGTATTTTCAGAGAAAATAATCACTTGAATTCAACAATTTGAAGTAATAAATTTCAGCTCAAAAATGAAATACTGGACGCAACACATAATACAGTTTGAAAGTGCTAGATCTTAAAGGACAACTGAAAAAAATCCTCTTGGTTACAAGATTATAAAGTTTTCTACTTGACCTCAGGTCACAGTTAGCATTTTCTATTAAAAAACTATTACCTAATGGAAAATAACCTTCTAGAATGATTCTGATGTTTACAAAATAAAAACCATAACCTGGATTATGTAAAATACACCAAGGAAATTCCAAAACCTGGACCTAGACCCAAATAAACATATTTACTTCTGTTAATAATAATTCTGATTTTAAACCCATACACATAGAGAATAATTTAGCTATGTATTAGTTGTTTACACGGAATAAAATAAAAAAAAGTGAATTCGGGTCAAGCAGAAATGAACTCAATTTTGGATAAGGTCAAGTCCAACATATACAGTGGTCCCCCTCTTATGTGGCCACCCCTTCTGCACCGGGAAAGTGGCCTTATAAGACAGGTGGCCTTTCCAGAGGGGGACTAAATTTTTTGTGAGAAGTATACGTAATGTACGTGGTAAGAAAGCTACATTCTTCAAAGCATTTAATATCTTCGTTTAAAAGTAACATTAATTATTAAAAGGTTCTTGTTATAACAATAGACTTATTTCCACTGAATATGCATTATGTTACATGTAGGCTCGTACAATAATAACAAGAGAAAAGAGTGAAGTCAACAAGCTTTGTATATTTTAACAAAATAATTTATTTCCCTAGAAAACAATGTAAAAATTGGAAATAGGTCTTACGGTCTGTGAATATAATCCAAAATTTAATCCTAAGAATGAAAAATACAAGTTCTGTCACTAAATAGTTCTAATAAAATCCAGGTTTGAATCGCGACGATGTTCCAATATGGAAGGCGATGACGTCAGATGTGGTCCTTGTACAAATGGCAACAATTCCTCTATTGAATCACAGTTTATGTTTCCGTATAATTCCAGAATAAATTTCCACCAAATTTCTTTTTCCCAGAATTTTTATAAAAAAGTTACACTTGTTTGGTTTTCTAGAGAATAAATTATTAAATTCCAAAAACAAATGAACT
This sequence comes from Megalonaias nervosa, assembly GCA_016617855.1. Lineage (NCBI taxonomy): Eukaryota > Metazoa > Mollusca > Bivalvia > Unionida > Unionidae > Megalonaias > Megalonaias nervosa. The sequence continues at coordinate 28,246 of JAECUM010000720.1, forward strand.
TCAAAAACAATCTGGTTTCAACAATAGAAACCTTTTGAGCCCTCAAGGTTTAAAAATGCAACTAACTGAAAAGCTCTCAGAAAGGGTATTAAATCCAACTAAAATATCATCCCGTTCTCGCGTGATAGGTCACATGGTCTCTTAACACTTGAACAATGCAATAGAAAATGAAATTTGTCACGTAGCAAGAACAGCCCTATCTAAGAACCAGACTCTCACTCTGAAATAAATTTAAAAATAAAACATTGTTTATTCAGACTAGGCTGAAATGACCTTGGCAATAGCCAATTGTTTTCGCGTAGTGTTTACAACCTGTGTACCAGAGTGAGCTAAAAATAATGCTAATGTAATACCTTTTATGTTTTAGATAAACAGAATTACTGAAAAAGAATATCGCATCCCGTGAAAAAAAATAATCATTACAATAAAATGTAATGAAACAAAAATAAAATAAAAATGAATTTTAAAACTAACACACAAGCAATTTAATTACATATATGTAACAATTAATAGTTCTTATTCTTGGCGTAAGCGTGATATGCGAGCGGGTGTTCTTGTGATGCACATTGCAAAACCATTCAAAAACATCATTTAAATCTTGGTACATACATAATTCTCTTTCCATTTGCTCCATTTTCCCACTGCTGCTGAATAACCTCCTTATCGGTTACGATGTTGTTTATTCTAGTCTTTTAAACATAAAATTGTTTTATTCGAGTCTTTTCTACCTAAAATTGTTCGGCAAGTCCCCTCTCCCCACCTCACCCAATGTCGTCGAGTAGAATAACCGACTTTTTTCTAAAATAATCGTCTCTGTTTACGTGATGACATGTTAGTGTTTGGTAGTGATTTATTCGGATGTTGCTAACTGTATGCGATTTAATTATTCAGACGAATCTTTTGTAGAGCGGTCGAAATGCCTTCTTCGAAAAGAAAGCGATAAATATGTTGTCACGTGATTTTTTGGTCTTTGTCTGGTACCCTATTTAGTTCAAGGTTAATTTCTCTGTGTGTGTGTGTGTCTGCACAGAATCTATTTTTAGCCTATGCTGACCCTGTTATGATCTTGACAATTACGTCCGGTTGTAATCATCAATGTTGCCAACTACAAGACTGATAAAACAATTTTTCTGCATTTAAACAAAACGTCATGTGTTTTTAAAGGCAGCAATCTTGCCACGTGATTCATTGTCGCAGTCTGGTACCCTGTTGTTTTTATATTTCTTTACACTAAGTGAGAGAAGCCAAAACGGTTTCGATATGTAGACATATTTGACTTGAACAATAGCACCTCACGGCCATTAGGATTTGTAATCTTGACAATTATTGTCAGTAGTAATAGCCACTAATTATGAAAGTGAACAAGCTCAACATGTAACTAAGGGAAGCCATAAAGGCTATCAAACCATTTTGCTGCTTACTTGTGTATTGTACATCAATACTGCCACTTCTCAGCTGTTAGGCCTACTACTGTTCCATAATTGTAATCTTAACAATTATCAGAGAGACTAAACCAGACTTCTCATGAAAACACAGCAGTAAGGCTAATCGGATTACGTGTACTTACCTTTTTTTATGGATTAAAATTTGAGTATTTCTCAGCTTTATGGAATAAATGTGGCTTCTCGTGAGGCATAAATGATATAATATTAACCTTAGTGGTACATGTACTTTAGTCAACACTTCTTTCAGTAATGAAAACGTGACATCGGGAAACAGAAATCGGATTACTTAAAACACGTTATGAATAAAATACTGGTTCTGGATGCATATTACAAAATAAAATGCGGCTGCTTGTGAGGGGTAAATTTTATATTTTTGCACTAATATGCTGGCTGCTGGTCGCATTAGCGGGGTGGCCTTTCGTGAGGGGTACTTTTGAACACAAACTCGTCGGTGCCGACAGATTCTGGCCGTAAGGAGCGGGTGGCCGCTGGTCAGAGGGGCCGTTCAAGAGGGGGACCACTGTAATGTTACATCACAATAGCATGTAATGAAGTAAAAAAATAATAAAAAACTAACAAACAATGTAAATTAAATATTACACACAGACACACACACACACACATACACACACACACACACACACTTGGCTGTTTACTCTTTGTATTTTAGAAAAGCATATTATCTATATTTCTCTTAACTGGAGATGGGCACAATGCCTCCAAGTCTTCTGTACCCTTCCTGCTTTTCACTATGAATGGACTAACCCATAATACTGTGTAATGACACCTGTTAAACAGTGGAGTTACTTATCTCACAAAAATATAAGAAAAGAAATAATAGATTGATGATAACATTCCTGTTCAAAAGCTTACATGAAACAGAATTAATAGGAAAGTGGCATGTGTGATTCATTTGTTTGCTGCCCCAAAAAAGGCACAGAGATCACTGTGATATTGCCCAAGGGAAGTAATTCAGAAGTTGTCTATTGATGGTGAAATTTTTTAAGGACAGAACCAACATACACCAACGTTTCATTTCATAACAAAGCATAGCATATTGTAGACTTGGCTTGCAAGTTTACATTGGGTTTGTCACCTTGTAATTGGTTCCTAATAGTTGGAATTTTTTTCACCCTAGTGAATGGTTCTAATATTGAATGTAATGAGTGTCCAAAAAAGAGGTTTAAACTAAGTTATTTTTGTAGTCTTTATGTTGGGATAACAAACTGGATCAAATTTGAGGGATTTCACAGTCTTGAAAATAGGTGAATTAGCAGAAATATTGTGCAGCAAACATGGTTTTTATTTTCTCTCACCATAAATATTTGCCAAATGGATGTTTTTAACCAGATTTGTTATTTTTTGGCAAATTGCAGAAATGGCAATTAATGTACCCAACTCCTTTAATTGAAAGTTTGTCAGTTTTGTACAGATGCTGATCCAATATTTAATTTATCCATTGTTAATAAATAGAAATGCATTTTGCATGACTGCTTTTCATATTTCTGTCAAAAGAAGTTGATCAGTGGAACAAAAGCATCCTCACAATGCATTTTTAAGTTTCCAAAATAGTTCTGATCAGTATGTCACCCATTTCTAACAAAACTTAAAAGCCTTTAAATGCCAGAAAGCATCGTATTAACTTTGTTTTCCTGGCCCAATGCTTTTGCATTGAACTTTGATCACCGTGTGAACGATCTCAGGCACACTTAGGCCTCATGTTAGTGAACGTGTTTGTCCTCTGTTACAGTGTAGTTAGAAAGCTATTGACTTAGCTGGGGCCAGTTACTTACAATCAATTAAATTACAATTATATTTAAAACTTTTGATTATAATTACCAATAGTCATTTATGGTTAGAGTGGTTTGGTGTTTTGGTACTTTATGGTACAGCACTAAAAGTAAGTTATGTAGAACTGAGGCAGTTTGAGTAAAGTGCCTTGCCCAAGGATGCACAATGGTAGCTGACCCTGGCTGGTCCAGTGGTAGGATCTGAACCGTCACCCTTTCATAAGTCCTACATGCTAACCACTTAGCTTTCATGTCTCCTGCATCCACTGGTTGCCTCTTATTAAGTGTTAGTAAATGGGGCCTATTCTACATTCTGGGCCTGGAGTGTGTTTGAGTAACTGATTATTTAATTAATAAATTAATTTACTGTCTTTTTATTATACGTCTTCAGAAAAAATTGAAAATATGTTTCAATCTGTTCTTTATTCAGTTAAAAATAATACCTATTTCTTTGTAACCATGTATTTTATGTATTTAAAAAAACATTCATCATGGCACTTATAATTACACAAACATTCATGTTATTTTAGTTTACACCATACTCAGGTTCTTTTACTTTCACCTGTTCATGTATACGAAGTTTAAATATTTGGTTAAAGTTGCAAGTATGATATGTTCATGAAAATATAATCTTGTAGTAATCAGAAGGCAATCCTGATTGCATGATGTTTCCGACTTACCTTTATTTGCATCAGAACTATTTGATTAACAATTGCTGCTGATTGCTTAAAAGTCAGTAATTGACTACAGATTAGTGCCGAAAGAAATTTTATCAGAGATAGGCCCAGGCAAGTGACTTTTAAAAAAATTACTACTTGCCCAAATAAAAATCCCATTTGTCCCCAAAATGCCATATTTTTGTAGTATTATTTCCTCCAGGTCCTAATTTGAATTAGTGTCCAATTGCTCTATTAATGTCCTATAGACTGACTGGATCAGCAGAGTTAATGTTCATAAGCACTTAAAGTGTGTTATGCTTTAAACAGTTTCTTTTTATTCTTTGTTTGTGTTTGTGATACTTAAACCTTGTTCATGTTCTGCTGTAGAGGGGTTTACAGCAATTAATTTCACAATTTCTGCATATATAATAATTGTGGCACACACCTCTGTTCATGGGGTCATATTGTACAGCTTCAGTTTTTTGATGTACTTTCTGTGTATTTCATCCTGATTGATGGGGCAGAGTATTCACAGGACATTTTCTGTATGCTGTGCAAAGATCTCCCCATCTTGCTTGACTGAAGATGAAGACAGAAAAGAAGTCGGAGATCCATGGGTATTTTTTTTATTTCAGTCAGTAAAAACCGTAACGTCAAGTTTTGTAATTAATTTATGTCAGGATACAGTTAGTGGATGCATCACAATTTCAGAGAACACCAACTCTGTTTATCAGTAGAATCAGTGGCAAACAACTCTTTGAACTGCTGTATTTTGGTGTGTATACCATGCACCCATGTGTAACACACACTCTGATTTTGACTCAGACTCAGAATGAGTTCAGAAGATGTTGTTCTGACATATAATGTGCCTATGATGTAATATATTTTAAAATCTTGATAAATTTGTTCCTTTTTCATTGTGTAACAACAGTTGGCAAAGTGACTACTGGTATTTTTAGCATATCAAAGCTTTATCCATCACCAGCTACCTTGAAACACCATGCTGAGTCGGTGAAGTGCTATCCACCTTTAAAAACACCATGCTGTCAATTAAATATTGCTCACTCCCCTGAAAGAAAGAACCAAAGAAAAGCTAATAAATTGCAAATTCACCTAGACAGGTTCATTGTAACTGTGAAGCACATAAAAACTTACCTGGCACTGATTACCGTGAACAGACCAAACTGTGTCAATGAAATTTAATCACTGTATAGTCGCAAAGATATATCAAATACTATGATTTAAGATGAGAAATAAAAATAAGAACCAAGTATGTTTTCCAGTGAAGAAGAAAAATGTTTTCTGATTTTATTCATTAATTGATTATTTTGTTTCACAATGTGTCATTGTTACTGTAACAGACTAACTCTAGTCACCAAAAGTATGTCTCTTAAATGTGCCTGTAATAAGAATATTAACACTGCTTGAATTCAAAATATTATATTTCAGTTCAGCCAAAAGTAAATGAAGAAAAACTGTATTTGATCCTCAGTTTGTTCCACTGCAATGCAGTACTTTGCACAGCTTTAGAACAAGAAGTTACCAGTCATTATTATGCATGTTTATTTCTATGTCCAGGGAAGACTTGGCCTTGCATACATCTGTTCAAGTCTTTTAGTTCCTGCATTTAGAATTCTGTCTGCCTCCACTGACTGTGGCATCTTACAGAATTTATGCATCCATGAATCTCTTAACCAAATAAGACCAGTCTTCTTTTAAAAGCTCCAACAGTCTGGTTGAGTTGCCAATATCCTACACTGAAAGGAAACTCTAAGACCCAAGCATCAGTAGACCTTTCTCTTGACAGTTATGACTTTGAAATTTGGTTTTGTATTATATTTGACCAAAATTTAATGTAGCAAGTTACATGATACTAATTTTTGAAACAATTTAACCTTACTAATTTTGATTATTTTGGTTGTATTATAACCATTTTCCTATCATATTATTTTACCAGATAATAGAAGAGAGGATGACTACAGTCACAGGAGAAGAGACTCAGAGAGAAGTAGCAGAAGTGAAAGGGAATGGGAAGAAACACCAAATCATCGCAGCAATGAGCCTAGAACACCAGATATTAGAGTAAAAGGTTGATGTAATAAACAATTTGTACTTTGCATGGGGATATTTTTAGTATAATCTACGCAATATCAGCTTTAATAATAATAATAATAATAATAATAATAATAATAATAATAATAATACTTTATTTACAGAGGGTACAGCTCATTTAGCTAATCACCATCTAATCTCTTATGAGTCCTTCATGATGCATAGATCAACTAGGTGTAATAAGGAATACAGGGGCCTTGAGTCATCTAAAGCACTCACCATTATGGATCACTGCCATCCCAACTCTGTCTTTGTGGGTTTGAGTCTCAGGCTCAGCTAATGTGGGTACATGAGGAAGATTGTCAGTAGCTTCAAGTGGGTCAGTGGTTCTTTCTGGGGTTTTCCCAGGTTCTTCCTCCACCATTTATACTGGCCACCATTTATAGCCTATCTTATGCTGAAAAATGGCACTAAATCCCAACAACAAATTCAGTATATTGAGGAATACAGAGAACAGTGACATACAGTGATGAGGGTGCAATGTCATGCAAATATTTTTAAAGGCATGTATAGTAGGTCTGGTAATACAAAACATAAAAAACTTGAAGCTTGGGTTTTATTTGCATTCTTTTGCTTTCCATATGAAAATCTACCACTATTAACTATGCTTTCCTTGTGAGGTTCATGATCTAATATCCTTTCTTGTGTGGTTTTCATATGCTCACCATAACATGCACTGTATTATGTTAAGTTGAAGCAACAGTATATTTCAAGGAGGAGGTAGAGTCACTGTCCTTTTGGATCCTTCCCCAATCAGCTAAAAATCGAGAAATCAGTGACCGGCTTTCAGGTGGAATTGGTGACCCAGGGAATTCAAAGGCTTTGTTTTCGGAAAGTCAGGTTCCAGCAACATTCTCGTCTCACTGGTATAAAACTCACTCAGATGCCTTAGTACTGATCTCCCAGCCCATGACAAAATTCTAGCAGCTATTTATATGTCTGCTCCACTGTTTCTTTTTAAATAAGTTACTCAATCTTAATACCATAGGGGAACTACTCACAAATCCTCACAAATCCAGCCATCCCAGATACTACTTTCAGCTTAAGGGAGCTAAAACTTGTCTGCTGACCTATGTGGTGGTTGGGCAATGTGATCTCCCCTTAAGTATTTGACTTGGTGGCAAAGCCTAAGAATGTGTCATTTACTACATCTCGTGCCAAGAACCACACTCTCATCATGAGAGACCTCGCAAAAGCCAGAATCTACATGGAAGATATACCATTACAAGTTTTTTCACCTCTATGGAAAGTATACTCCATCAGTATTTCCAACTTTTTCTCTTCCTGTCCCGACAAAGTTCTGCCTTTACAATTTGCTAACACTTTGTCATTGTTACATATTTAGGAACTTGCACAAGGAACCTAAGTGACTTCACATTAAGTTGGGACCATAATTGTTTTATTTGCTTGCAAGTCTCTAGGGATTATAAAACTTCTAATATGTGTAATTCCATTACGAATGGGTACATATTGGTGAGATTCTATTCCAAGGCATTTGTAGTGTCTGGATGCCAACTTCAGTGTTTTTACTTGTACAGCCAGTCTGTGGGCTTTTTTCACTATAGGTAATTGCCTCATTTTGGATATTGTCACACCTACTTTGTAAGTATTCTCGAAGAAACATTTTACTTGGAAAAATTGGTTTTATAAAGCGGACAAAGTGTGTTCCATGCCACATCAAAGCTAGTCTGTAACATCGTCACTACTTCTTCAGTGTTAGATTTGGCAGTTTTCTTACTTGTGGTGAAATTTGGCAATAGCCATACTTGGGAGATGATGGCCAGGAGTTCTAGTCATTAACCAGGCATCTCACCATGTCATGGGAAGTGCATTGACTGCTTTGACCAACTTAGACCTCATACGATGTGATGCATTCTACGGTCCAGGTCGCTCAAGCCTCATCATACTCCTGCTCTATGGACGACCCTCTTTTGGTCATCATTGTTTTGTTTGGAGGAAGAATTGAAGAAGTTCAGAGGCAGGCAGCTCAGGAACTGCCCCTCCAACTTGCCGCTCAACCCAAACAGGCATTTCGAAACAATCAGCTCCAGTTAGTGAGGAGGGTCAATAAGTGGACTAAGCTAAAGACAAGGGATCTTTTCAGTCAGATGTGCAATATAGATCCCAGCCCAATGCCAAGAGACAACAGTCTAACCAAGCCATGAGGCATCCATACGGATGTGGCAAGGAACCAAGTCTCTCTATCTTCAAGCCTCCTAACTCCAGACATTGAACTACCCTCCCACAGCCTGCAGACAGCCTACCTGTGGGAGACAAATTCCTGCATTTTCAGGCTCATTAGATCTCCCTATTCCCTCAGAAAGATTGGGTGAGCCAGGTCATTTCTTATGGTCTTTGGGTTTCATTTATCCAACCCCCTCACATTTCCTCCTTTCCCCTTTGCATGGATGTACAGTTAAACCCACTTATCTCGACCTCAGTTATCTCGAGAACCCGCGTATGTCAAGCATTTTGGTCCGGTTCCGAAAAAATCCTTTGTTATGCTAATTTTTCCCCACTTATCTCGACCCCTGTTAAGTCGATAACCTGGTTATGTCGGGCATAAGTTTTGGTCCGAAGTAACGTGGACCTGCTTAATTTGACGAAATGCAACTTTTAATGTCCATCTCAGAGAAATTTTACAAGAAATGGTCCAGCGTTTCCGCTATTACCGGTACCTCGTACAGTCGGTACAAGACCGAATTTTACCGGTACAAATGCTAATCAACCAATCTCAGCAATGCATAGTTTATCACTTACACAGAGTGGAGAAAATTATCATGTAAACAATACTTTAGAGTAAGGAAATTGAATGCATGCGTTTCTGACCTTTACGCAAGCTGCGTTTGAAATGGACATTATTGCATGTCCACACCACAACAATAAGTTTGTCCCACACAGCTTGCGAATTTGATCTTATCTCTAACTCGGAAAATTATCAGGTTAACATCATTAAATGTAGCTAGAAATACCTAATTTGTTTTACACAATACATTTAAAACAAATTCGGTAATAATTAAAGTATTTTCATGCTTGGTGCGAGCATAAGCCTTCAACTTCAGCATGGCTAGATCACGTGACTCACAATAATCTATAAATAAAAACCCGCAAAACTCCAAACTAAGCTGCCCCCCCCCCACTTAACCCTCCCTATTGGTTATTAATTTGTTTTGAACAAGAGTAAATAAAAGCACCAACAGTATTGTAAAATAAAAGTTTATAGCGCCCAGTATTTTTTTATGAAAATGGTGATCGCTGTACCATGATTACATGTTCTTCAACACAAACGGAATGAAGCAGAAGGCGACTGATGGGATTAAAATTTAAAACAGAAAGAAGAGTGCTTTCATTTGTGTTGTTTTTATCTTGAATTTCAAAGTCTTGCAATCCGTCAAAGAGATTAGCCGACTCTCCTTCTGGTGCTGTGTTCTTGCCGATGATCACTGATCAAAGTCAGGAGGGATATGGGACTACAACTGTATGAATGGAATAAGTTGTCTTCTAACTGCATGAATGGAATAAGTTGGCTTCATACAGAATTTGATGTCGAGACAGTTAACTTTAAAGACTTCAAACACATTTTACAGTTTGTTGGTACATGAATACTGACAGCCCCATCTTTTTCTGGTACAGAAGCAAAATTTATCGGTAAAAACTGGCATATGCTGGTGTAAAGGAACCTCTGACGATCAAAAAAAAGATCGATTTTCACGCGCAATATTGGTCAGTTACATTTTGCTCTAACAAAAGAAAACACTTTCAAAAAAACAAAAATAAGTACAGTCCTACATGTACATGTACTTCAGTTGGCCTAGATTTTGGATAGCGTGAGAAAATCATTGTCTTGCTGAGGTTACCAAAGGGATGAGGCTATTCACAGGGAAATAAAAACAACTTTAAACCACTGACATTGTTGCAGTAACTTATTGTTGTAAAAATATGTGACTTGTTGCTTAATCTCGTTTAAAAGACCTCCAATCTTCTTTTTTCTCCAACCAGGCATGACTGAATTATTTTTATTGTGCATTAGAAATGCCATTTGTTTTTAGAAATAAAACTCCTCATTTTTGGTACTTCAGATGCATAATCATTGTTCTGCAGTAGATTTATTAACTAAACCCTGATATCTCGGGACCCAGTTTTGTCGATGATTTTTTTGACACCACTGACATAATCGAGATAATCGGGTTTGACTGTACCATCAGTTGGGAGAAGAATGCCTTTCTACAACAGGAGATATGATCACTCATCAAAAAACAGGTGGTGGAGATTGTGAAAAGACCACAATCACCAGGGTTTAATTCAAGGCTGTTTCTTATTTGGAAGGGAAATGACGAGTTAACATTGACCTGAACCACCTCAACCAATTTGTTTCACCACTGAAATTCAAGATGGAGATGGCGAGATCAATCCGACTCTCCATCTGACGGGATGAGTATGCCATTAGTCTCGATCTGACTGATGCATATTTTCACTTCCCTCTCCACCTCACATCACAGAAATTTCTCCATTTTCCTTACTGTGGTATGGTTTATCAGTTCAAAGTCATACCCTTTGGTCTTAACATCAGCCCTTGAGTTTTACCAAGGTTATTGATTGCATCATCACCCTGTTCCAATTAACTTCCGCTACAATGAGGGCTGCATACCTAGACCTGGATGACATCCTCCAGAAACATATGGTAAGTTCTATTCTTCTCCAAGGCAGAAATGATCTTCTCTCACTGTTAGATCATCTAGACTTTCTAGTGAACTAGGAAAAGTCCAACCTCCACTCATCCCAGCTTTTTGTCCATCTTGGTATGAAGTTTATCACCATCCTGGATCTAGTATGGTATCCTCATGTTCACGTAATGAGGATCGTCGAACTCATTGAGTCTGTTTCCAGCAGGACTTGGATTTCATTGAAAGAGTTCTTGCAACTCAGTAAATTATTTGATGTGGCAATGGACTTGATCCTGCCTGGCCATCTCTTTTACAGTGGCACACATTTTCAAGTCCCCTCAATGAAACAGTCATGATCATGCCTGAGATGTTATCATTCCTGCATCAGTGGAGCAACACAGATTGGTTGACCATGGGGGTCACACAGTAGAAAACCCAAGAAGGAAAAGTGGTATGTTCCGATACCAATATGTATGGTTGCGGTGTCCATCTTCTTTTCGGACTTCACTACCATCCATTGCATGTGGGAGCCGGGGGAGTGGCCTCTGCACATCAACCTTTTAGAAATGAAGGCTGTCATCAATGCCTTTAACTTCTGGAAGGATTGACTCTCAGGCAAAACAGTCCTAATTATGTCCAGCAACTCTGGTGGTGACCTACCCCCTCAAACAGGGGGGACCAAATCATCTGATCTGTGTGTTCTGATTTGGCAGTTTCTATGTTGATGCAACAATCACCATGTCAACGTACATATCAGCATACTCAACTCAGTGTCTTAGCCGACACTCTATCCAGGAAATTTCAAGTCCTGGTCTCTCCATCAATCAGTCTTTACTTGGATCTGTGTCCTTTGGGAGCATCTGATGATAGATCTTTTTGCAACAAGGTGGAATCACAAGTTGCCCACCTTTGTCTCTCCAGTTTGAGACCCAGAAGCTTGCGCCATGGATGCTCTGTCAGTCAGTTGGGAGGGCTTGTGATCATTTTGCCTATGCAGAAGTTATGGGGTCAGAATTGCAAGATGAGTCTGATAGCCTTTCTCAGATGGGACAAATCCTGGGTTACCAGTGTACTCAATTTAGCAATATATCTACCCAGGAAGATTCTGGCCAACCTGAATCTTCTCAAACAACCATGGTCATGGGTGTCCCATCTCTGTCCGGACCACCTTCTTCATGCTTGGCTCTTGTCTGGACAGCCTTGCTAGACAATTTAAACCTTTGTTTGTCAAGAGCAAGAAGGCCCTCCACTCAGAAGGTTTACGAGGGGAAGCGGCGTGTTTTCAGGGACAGGTGCCACATCAGTAACATCATACCTCTCAGTGTCTGAATCCCTCAACTGGCCGACTTTTCCTCTGGGTCTTTGAAGAGAAACAGTTGGCCCCAATTACTATCAAAGGCTATCACTTCATGGTATTAGATCATTCTGGCATTATGTACTCATGATATCAGGCATGATAAAGCTCTATCAAATCTTTTAGCCAAATTTGATCTCAATTGACTAAAATCCTTCACTCTGTTTAAAAAATGGAATCTGTCCTTGGTTTTAACATGGCTCAGTTCAAAGAAAGTTTAGCCCTTTGATAAAGTTACCATCATACAAAACATTTATCCTGATAGCTTTTGCTTCAGCGTGCAGGGTGAGCAAGCTGCATGCCCTTTCTGTCTACCTGAACTATCTTCATTTCAGATTGGATTGTTTGGTGGTCCTCTTGACACAACCAGGCTTTGTAGCCAAAAATAGGTTACCGTCAGTCGGCAATCAAAAAGTCATCATTCACTTTCTCTTTTCCATAGACAAGTCAAGAGTAGTAACCATGCAAGATCCTGTTCGTGCACTCAAGCACTACTTAAAAGACAAGTCGTGGTATGCGCAAGAGCCTCATTCTTCTGGTAAAAGCTGGGAATGGGATATCACCCCTCAAGCCCATGCTTCATGGCTAAATTGAGTTATATGCATGGTGTACATGTACGTCTCACAAGACCAGAGTTGCCTCATGAAGATTACCGCTCACGAAGTTAGAACAGTCTCTGCTAGCCTCAAGTTTGAACATAACATTTCAATTTAAGATATAGTAGAAGCATTTGGCTGGCAAGCAGAGTCAACCTTCTCAGGTTTTTATTGCAGAGATTTAATTTGCAGAGGCTAACTTTGAATCTGGTAGGTCTGGTGGTGGCGACCCAGATGACCACCAGACCCAATTAAAATAAATAACAGTCTGTCAGCTTGGCTGGATTGGTCAGTGAAATTTTGTAGGTAAGAAGATTTAAATAATTATCTTCTTAACGGTATGTAGGGGTCACAGATCAAGTGCTCCTAGGTTGTGTTGCTTATGTTATTAGGAGAATGGGTTATTGTTTGCATAGGGAACACAGTCATCATTCCCTAGAAGAATACCCGATGTAGAAGTCAGATGCTCAGCATTCCCTCCTATTATTACCTATTCTCCTAATGTACTGTGATTGGGGAATGTTTTTGAAGGAGAAAGCAAATTTTTAAGCAAATTGTGTTGCTCCGAGAATATTTACCCAATTACATCACTTAAAAACCCTCCCATGCACCCTGCAGCCTCGTTGGTATATTGCTTAGCTAAAAAACTAGTGGCACCTGGTGGTGGCAAGGGGAGATAATGGGCAAGAGTTATTGCCCTTTGTCTATATGAGATAGTAAAAGACAATTTTTTTGTTTCAATAGGGAGTAAGTCCCCCTCCTGCATGTCTAATCATGGCCTTCAGGCCTGTAAGTCTAGGGGCACGGGGTTCATACAGGATCCATTGTATCCACCTCCATATACCACTGCGCCATTATCGGCCGTCAAGCCATCACCAGCCATAGAGCTGTCACCAACTGTCTAGCCATCACCAACTGTCCAGCACCAGAGACCTCCTGAGAAGATGGCCCAGCCAACAAATTCTTCGCTTGCATTTCCGACTCATTGGTGCAGTGTTCTCCAGTTTTAGACAGCCTAGTGGGCATAAGTCTCATGCATGGTCTTCAGGTCTATAAGTTTGGATGGATGGGGTTTGTACTGGATTCATTGGATCCAATGCATAATATATCTGCACTGTCGCCGACTGTCCAGCCATCACCAGCCATCCAGCCGTTCCAACATGGGGACCTTTTCATTGAATTGGTCCAGCCAACTATGATTTATGGAGATATTAGTGACAGATCTGTCTGTCTAACTGTATCATCAGCAACATGCCCATTCTGTGACAGATTTCAGTGAAAAATCTGTCTGTCCAGCCAGGCTCTTGGACTGGCCAGTACAGGTGATTACCAGACTGTCTTCTATACAGCCAGCTTCCAGCCTAACCGTTCACCAGTAAACCAGATGGCAGTCCTGGCAGTGCCAGACTTCATGTATCTCACTGCTTGTCCACAAGTGAGAGCTAGGTGACATTTTCATAGGGATGGAATTGAGTCTTCATACCACCTGATATGTTTTCTCCAGAGCTGCAAGTAGACCTAGATTGGGCCTTGGCATACAGTGAGTGCAGTGGAACTCTTTCAAATCTACCATCCTTCACATCATACTCAGATCCCACTATGGCCTCATTGGCACCTTTCAGACTCAATGGGGACACCCATCTCTAGCCATGTTTGGGAGGCGACGGCCAGGATTGCTAAGATCATTGACCAGGGCTGCTCACCATGCCATGGCCAATACTTTGACGGGTTTGACCAATTTACTCCTGATACGACATGTTGCATGTCTGTAATCCATGTCTCAAACCTTGTCATACCCTCCCTTTCTGGATAATCCTCAGCCTGAGCCTACTTCAAATGGTAAGAATAAGCGTGATTGCCCTCTCTGATCATTTAGTATGCCCTCTCTGATCATTTAGTATATTACAGGTGCCACTTCACTGCCCTTTAGGACGAGGGATTTAAAATGAACAGTGGTCTGCTATTTGCAAGGAAACGGGCAGCAATTATGATAGAGACCAAACCATTCTGGTGGAATTGCACATAGTCTAAGTCGACTGATAAGGTATGAATTTCAAGGATTTTGCCAGCTAAGGGTAGGGTGACTAGGCAGAGGGTCTTGTACATACAATGAGTGAGCACGGCTTAAGACTGGTTTAAAGGGTATCTTGCTCAGCCTCATCAAAACCCATAGGAGGCTTATCTAGGATAATGGGACAAAGCCTTCGGTCAAGACAAATGGAAATTGGCAATCAGGTGTGACAAGTCTTTGTTCTGGCATATGTCCTACCTTCCGTGATGGCAGAATGTGTCAGAAATCATGGAATGATAAGCGTTTACTGTGGTTGGGACTAACTTCTCCAGGAAAACCCATTCTGCTCCCACTACTGGGAGAAGACTTGCTAATCTTACCTCATTGGCTTTTAAAGTGGTGGACCTTCTTGCCAAGCAGTTCTGTCTACCACTTGTTCGCAGAAACATTTCTTTCTTGGGGATTGTTAGATTTGAGCCAGGCATGCAGGTTCACTATTTTTGGGTTCATATGGGAAACCTACATGCACAGTTGTTGACGCAGGCAAGGAGAAGGTTGCATTTTTCTGGGAATTACCATCACTAGACTCAATAGATCACTAATCCATTATTTCTCTCACTTGATACTGGCAATAAGGGTTAGTCTGAACTCAAGATTCCTTGGCTTTCTCAATGAACTTGGGAATTGTAAGAGTTGTGGCAAAGGTGCATTCTTCAAGACCATTTCAGTTTAGCAAAAGGGTATCAACTGCCCAGGATTTTGGATTTGGGACTGGTGAGATGAAGGATGAGAACTCGACCTTCAACCTCATCACAAAGAGGTCCACTAGGGTCAGACCCAATGATGTGGAGATTTAGTTCATGACCAAGAGGTGCATGAACCATTTTATCTCAATTGGTTGATTCCATATGGGCAGCAAGTCCATCAGGACACTAAACTTACCTGGAATGTGGCAGATTTAAATGTGGGTTGTAAACGATAACATCATTTGAATAAATCCAAATCAGAAGGCAAGATCTGGGGACCTGGTTTTCCATTGCCTTTGGAGATAATTGATGATAGTAGAAATGTTTGAAAGAGTTACTACACCCTATGTATGTAACATATCCTGCCATGATCAGAAGGCAGTACCTATGGCCTTCATCTCCAGGAGGTTGATGTTCATGTAGCACTGATAAGTGATTAAACCCAGCTCACTTCTCAAATGGAGGGTAGTTGGTTGGCACCCTAGCCAGTAATCCATGTCTATGCAAATGTGATTTCTTGTGGTGGATCCTGAAGCTGCAAGCTCAATGTTAAGCCAAGAGACTGCTAATTTGCTGTAGTGGGACATCATGTAGCTCAAAACTTTGATTGTTTTGTCAAGTAGACAAAGTTCTGGCCACCACTGGGATTGAGGAATCATCTGCTGAGGTTGCATGAAAAGTGATCCAAAATCAGGAGGTCCATGACTTTATTGAGAAGACCCAAGAAAGCAAGATATTCTGGTGCTGAAATTCAACTCTCCAATTGGATGGAAGATATCCATGGAGATGATCTTCATGGCACTTTCTTGACAAAGGCAACCTGAATTCAGAGAGATCTCGAACTCCATGCTGTGATGAATCAAGAGTTGTGATAGAAAGATATCAGGTCTTTTGTTGCTGATAGGGAATCTGAGGTACTGCAACATTCCCACATTGGTTGAGCCCGAGACTTGAACCACGTGGACAGAGGTGCAGTGGCAGTGATTGGTAAAGACGAGTGCTTTAGACCACTTGGTTATCCTAAAACCCTACTTTTATTAGTAAAACACACCAAAGGATGTTTACTACCTTTTACACAAATGTGAAATGAATTCTTGTATTACTGTTGTGGTTGTGTCAATGTTGTCATGAATTTGAATTTATCATGTTATTGAGAATGTCTGTCAGATGAAATGTCTGCCGGATGAAAGCAATTGTCAGAAAAAAGAATACCTTAATAAATGTGACATTGCGTAAACAATTGTCTCTGTGTGATATTATTATAAGAAATGTTATAATTTGTGTTTTCCCCAAAAGACACAATCGAAGAGCCAGTAATTTAAAAACCACATTTGGGATTTTAAGATATCGAAAGAGACAAAATAAGTTGATGGTCTGGTTTGTAACATTAGATTTTATTTCTCTTTAGACATGCTGTTTTCGCCTATATTTTCACTTGATTGAATTGCATTACTTTTAACATAAATGATCTTCTTCCGGAATTAGGTTTCATTTTTGAATCAATAAATATATGATGCTTGTAAAAATGTAAAGACTAATACTCATTCATTTTATTTGCTTTGCTTTAGATACTCCATCAAAGTCAGGTTGGGAGGACGACGATGAAATGACACCACCCAAAAAATCAAGCTGGGATCTGCCAACCCCAACTAGGCCTGGTGAGAGTGGCAGTGATCGTAGTGAACGAAGTCAAAGAAGTGAACACAGCTTTCGAGATTACAAAGACAAAGATGGCAGAAGGTTCACTGTCTAGAGATAGTTCTTAATATAGTGATATATCATTCAGAATTCTCGATAGTATATTTGAACACCATGTAAATTATTAAATAATACCTGCATAAAAAGCAGTTCTTTAGACTTAAATTGCATGTGCTACTTTTCTTTTACTCAAATTATTTGAAGCTTAGCAATGCATAAACTAGTTGTAACAGTTCATAAACAAGTGGACTGTTGCGTGCAGTTTTTCTAGCCAATACTAGCCATCAGCTTTTGAGCTTTACTGGTTATAGACCAGAAGTGTTTATGGAATGGTCTGTTGTCCGTTATCTCTCTGTCTGTTAACACAAGTTATCGCTACTGTTCCTAAACTATTTGGAGGATTGCCATGAGACTTGACACACATAATCACTCTAACATATAGTTGTTTCTAAATGAAGATGGTGCCACACAGTGCTATAGTGGCTGTCTTGAAAATCTTGTTGTCCCTTTTCCACCAGAGTTGTTAGTTACATCAGCATGGGGGTTTTCACTAAAAGACTTTTTTTTTAGTTGGTCCTAAATGAAAATGTTGCTGATCTGACATCAGATATGACCATTTTGACAGCCACCTTACAAATCTTATTGTAGCTACTCCTCAGGAAGAGAAAGTTATATCAACATGGGATTTTCAACAAAAGACATGATTTCTGTGTGGCTGAAAAATGGTGACTAACTGATCTCTGTTATACTGCCATGGCAGTCATCTTTAAAATCTTGTTATTGCTCAGGTGTGTCAACTCTAACAAGTTAAAAGGAAGAAATGGTGTTATCTTGGATTCCTAGAAATTCTTTTTAGTCAGTAGAACATCAGTCTCATTGAGGGACTCTTTTTTTTCCCCTATAATTATTTGATAAATATACCTGGATACTACAGATTATGAGGTCAACATCTCAATTGGAAAGAAAGAAAAAAAAGAAATATTTTGCATGTTGACATAAATATAATGCAAATAAATGCAAAAAAAAAGATATAAATGATATCTTATGATAACTGGTTTGTCCCAAAAGAAATTGGTGCCAATCTTATATCCACTATAGTGTCCACCATGACTGCCATCTTAAATATCTGGTTGTTACTACTCATGATGATATATAGCAGTTGGAGTGTAAAGTACCTTGACCAGGAACACATCATATTAGCCAGTCTGGGCTAATCTGGGTGAACACACACCCTTCTGGAGTCCAGGATGCTAACCATTTAGCCACCGTGGCTATACTCCTGAAAATGTTTAAACAGAATCACACAAAAGTGAGAGAGATGAGAAATGTATGGCCTAATTGCAGATAACACTATCCACATACCTAGCCTATAAAATCGCAGTAAAATCCTGTAAGTGGTTTAGGTGCAGAAGAGATAAACCCAGTAATCATAATTACCCATATTTAAAAAAAAATTTAAAGAAATTGGGCCAGAGGAAAATGTGCAAGAGTATCGTGTACCTTGAGCTCATGAGACAAGATGCCTTAATTTGCTAGTCTTCTTGTAAGCCACACCATTCCGTGGCTCTTTATTCATTAACTTTTGGCTCATCATTGTTGCTTGGCATTTGGATAGAGGAAGTAGGAAGCAGTCACCACAGGGGTTTGTTATGTCATGTATAATATATTATAACATGAAGAATGGCAAAACCCCACAAGACAAGAACAATAACAACAAGTAAAACTACCGGTATTGCTTAGATAACGAGGGTGGGGGTGGGGATGGATGGGTGGTATATCTGTAGCATGGAATCCACCCTATATACAAGCTTGGGTTAAATATGAACTTACTGAAGTAAATAAACTCACCTTTGTTCACAGAAGAGTGTAGACATAAACCAGTCTCCCCAACTGACAGAACTTTATCCAACCACAACATATTTATGTGGTAGAAATGTGGTGCAAGTCCGACTCAAAAAGATATTTGTTTACATCTTCTGTACAGTCTGATGTTCCAAATCAAATACTGCAAATATTCGGTCACAAATACATTACAGTAAATATGTGTATTTCTGCATCCAGTAATCTTTTCACAAAAATATCGCAACAATGTCATGTTTAGTTGTGATTGGAATTTCAATGTAAACACTGTCACTGTGTTGTGTAGGCCAAATCAAACCGGTACTGTGCAGTTGGTGTTCCTGAAACAGTACAGCATTGGGAATAGGTTTGTGTATGTTACTAAAACTAAACAAGGCATTGGGAATAGGTTTGTTTGTGTTACTAAAACCAAACAAGGAATTGGGAACAGGTTTATTTTTGTTCCTGAAATAGAGCAAAGCATTTTGAAGGGGTTGGCTTGAAAAACCCTGGTGCTACCTATTTAATTAACTGTAGAAAAAATCAGTCAAAAGTTTATCTCTGCCTTGGGGCCCCGAGTGGCCAAGTGGTCTAAAGTGCTCACCGTTACGGATCACTGCCATCTCACCTCTGTCTGCGTGAGTTCGAGTCTCAGGCTCGGCTAACGTGGGTATGTGAGAAAGCCTGCCAGTAGCTTCTCGTGGGTAGGTGGTTCTTCCCGGGGTTTTCCAGGGTTCGTCCTCCACCAATTATACTGGCCGCCATGTATAGCCTATCTTGTGCTGAAAAATGGCGTTAAACCCTTCAACAACAACAACAACAACATATCTCTGCCTTAATTGAAGGATCAGTCCGACAAATTTCACATTGTCCATTCATTGATTGAATTGCTAAGTGTTAATTGCTCATGTTGCTTGAAGGTGTTCACTTTCTGCATGAAACAATGTATTCTGGCAAAAAGCAAGTTTCCAGATAACCTGAATATTGTTGCACTAATCAACCTATTCTGTACTGTCTAGTGTCAACCACATCATTCAGATATCTAGGTGTCTTTATACTTACAATAATGTGAATTAGATAAACAATTAGTGTATACTTAACACATTTTTAATTTAGATAAATGCCTAAATAAATCACATATTCTTTGGGTTTCTTTATTTGTCCATTTCCAGCATGTAATTACCAGAGTACTTTTGTAGAACCTGATATTAGAAATTATGATAATGATCATTTACATGATTGAAATGAGTTTTCTACCAAGTAAAACATTGGTTGATAAATGTTCAGTTGATCAAAATGTCTTCTCAGAATGCATAATGCATTTTAAACAAATATCCATCAGTTTTTTCAGTCCTGTCAATGTGATCTCTGTGAAATATTTCGATGCACCAGCTCAGTGTTTGTAATGAGCACATGCTTGCTGATTACAGTAGTTGCCAAGATTAAAACATCTGAATACAATCCAGAGTACTGACAGTGACAGATGCTTTCTATGTTCATGGTAAAGTACAGTTGCTGGTAGATTTGTCAACTTGTCCCAGGATTTTGGGCAATTGATTTCTCTTGTGCTGAATGCCCAGTTGAATTCTTATAATACCCCTTGTTTGACTACTTTTCAGTAAACTTCCTAAAAAATGGGCCACAGTAGAAAAAGTAAAACCTTGTTGCCCATCGACACTAACTACATATCCAAACTATTAAGTTTGAATAAATTCCCCCAAATGTTGCGCAAAGAAAAGCAATGACAAGCAGAATTCACAAAATACCCTCTGTTTGAACAAATTTTCAAGAAATATAAGAGAAAACGGGCCAGAGGAAAAAAATTTAACTAATATTGTGCATCTGCACCAACCATGTATGTAGCCCACAGAGTAGCAAAACAATGCTCTGTGTAACTTGAAGGAGAAGCGATGAAAAACTCAGTTCTCAAAATAACCCGTATCTGACAATTTTCAAATTTCCTCCCAAATGGGTGAGAGAAAAAACATGAAACCTTTTTGTTCCTCTACAACAAACACATATCTGGCCAAAAAGTTTCAGTAAAATCCTCTTAAGCTTGAGAGAGAAGTTGTGACTAACTCAATTTCCACATTCCCTCTTCTTTGGAATTTTTTTCAGTTAATGTCCCAAAAATAGGCAGAAGAACAAAATAAAATCTTACTGTCTGTCTACACCAGACTGCATCTAGTCTGCAGAGTTTCAGTATAGTCCACCAAGTTATGTGGAAGGAGTAGCAATAATGAATTAAATTCACAAAATACATTTTTTAAGACCATTTTTAAGAATTTTTACCAAAATTAGGCCAGAAGAAGAAAGTAAAGACTTGCCATCAATCTACACCAGTTACATATCTTGCCTACAAAGTATCAATTCAATAATTCTGGTGGTGTGTGAGGAGAAATAATGAGGTAAATTTTCAGAATATCCCTTGTTTTGTCAATTTTTCAAGAAATTTCTCCAGAATTGGCATGAAGAAAAGAGTGGAACTTTATTCCAGCATACAAAATTTCATTGAAATACTCTGAGAAGCATGATGTTAGGCTTTATGACTTATGGACAGATTGACAGATATGTGGGTAGATGTTATGTCTGCATTAGGGTTTAATGGCAAGTCAGCATGATAATGGCTCTATGTTGCTGATGAAATTTAAAGTTCTAATAATGTAAGCATGAAGAATTGCCAAAAACCTTAGGAAGATAAAACCTTCCAAATATGAAGTGTGACAAGATTAAATATAAAAGGCGAAGATGTTAAAATTCTGTTAAAAGGTATAAAAAAATAAAAGATAAAGAAAAAAATATATTCTTTAAATTTTGGGGTATGGATGCATGGACAGAAACAGATAGACAGATTTATGCATTAGGTCTTTGCTGAAGTTCAAACATAATTATTGTTCATATTATATATAACAACATTTTGTTATATGTGCAGGCACAAGCGACCACCAACAGGGACTCCAATTCCCACACCCTCGTATAAGTACAATGACTGGATGGATGACAAAAAGAAGATTCAGTACACACCCAAAGATTCCTCAAGGAAAGGTATGACACCTATTTTTCTTACGTTACTTTACATAATAATTTATTCCATAGTATGATTACAGATATATAGATATTTCACTGCATGAAATATTCCTGGGGACAAGAGAAAAGATCAAAAAGTTAAAGACAGTCCCAGGTTTTGAGACTCTTTGTAGATTTCTGGAATACTTCATAAAGCAGTACATTCAAATTTTACTACTAAAGATAATCCTGTAATATGATTCTTCATTAGGAAGCATGTTTTTCTTTTAAAGAAAACATTAGGAATTGCAAGAGTATAGGTTAGGAAAATAAAATGTTGAACACATATCAGCATAAAATTTTATCCAATCCATCTTGACCATTATACATTTGCAGAACTTTCCTTGATTAGTATCCCCATGCTTTTAAAAATGTGTGGTGTTATTGTGATAAAATCCATACATGTGTAACTCCTACTATACTGTTAAAATTAGACACATAAAACTTGTGTCAACAATACTCCTATGGGAATTAATTGTTAATTGTGCCAATACTTCAGAAATTGTTTTCACTCCTGAGGATGGGGCTACTAGTGTAGGGATAACTTGTTGGAGTTGTTGACTATATATCTGAAAATTGGCAAGTGTGATCAATGTACCATATGTCAACACATCAGACTTGAACCCACTGGATGATACTCTGTGGTTTTCCCCTACCCCAGTGAACTTAGACCCTGGGTCCTAACGTAGAAACTGTTGAGATTCCTACCCAGTAACAATATATACACACGCTGGACAAGAAAAGACAAATTTATTCATGCAGCTGATGTTGACCCAGGGGTCTATCTCTACCATGGAAATTACTGAGTTCCCCACCCCTATTACCATATCAACCCTTGCTGGATATTAAAAGACAAATTTATATAAACTGACATTGATCTCATAGTTGAGCCTTACCCTCCAGGGGACTTAACCTCTCGGTCATAGCTTGAAATCTATTGATAGCCCCTCCCATTACCTATTTACATACTTGTTGAACATAAAAAATCAAATGAACTTACCCAATTGATGTTTGCCCTTGGGGCAGTCCATACTCTTAGGGACATACCCAGGAGGCTCAAATCTTGCTGTAGAGTTCAGAACCTATATGCAATTGAATCCAACTGCAAACAAAACAGACCCTGATCTGCTTTTGCATAATGCATTGGCATGTTAGAGTCTATGTTTGTTCTACTGATTATTCTTCACAAACTGCATAGACTCAGGTTATCTGGCACATCATGCTAAGGCAGGACTTCGTCAGTGCAGTTTGCAGTTGGACTCAACTTGTAAGCAAGTATTTACAGTATGCATTTTAGAAACACAAAATTCTTGTTGTTGCTGTTGTTGTTGTTGTTGGTTTAATGCAGTTTTTCTTCACATGATAGGCTATACATAGTGGCCAGTATGTCTGGTGGAGGAAGAACCTGGAATAACCCCAGGAAGAACCACTGACCCCTGGAAAGCTACTGGCAAGCTTTCTCACATATCCAGGTTGGCCCAATATGAATGTCATTATTTGGAATAAACTGTTAATTATTTATTGTCAAATCTTCCAAATCCAAGACCTTCAGACAAAACTACAAAAGCTGAGAATTTGACAAATTACCTCATGTGAATCTTATGTCAGAAGAGCAGTGTGTAAAAATTTAGCAAAGGCTGGTTTGGAAAGGCAGACAAATCAAAACTGTGTTAGACTGAATTTTTGTATATTGTGCTTCAGAGCGAGTTGACTTAGAGTTTGCAGATGAAATGGACAAAGAAGAATGGGAGAAAGAACAGAAAAGGCTGGACCGTGAGTGGTATGGAATGGATGAAGGTTATGATGAGGAACACAACCCCTTTTCTGGCACTTCTGCTGAATACACTAAAAAAAAAGAACAGGAACTGGAACAGAAAAAGAAGAAAAGGATGACAGCAAGGCAGCGACAAATAAACAAGGTCTGCATAAATTTTATATTATCACTGTCATACTTGAAAGTGATCGAGATTGCATCTAATTATGTATTGCTGTGTATTTTCATTGGTTTTGAATTTTTTTTCTGCAATGATGTAGGAGAGTTTAAAAGGTTTAATTTTACCATCTTTTTTCACTCATTTGTATGAACTTGTCACATTATCTCATATTACTGGTGCATGCTTGAAATATTGTTATAAGCATATCATAGTTAAGAATTGAAATCTTTCTGATGGATATTCTAACATGAACACAGTTTGTCTCACATTATAATACATCATGAAGGGTGGTATTTATAACATTGTAATGTCATCACAGGAGTGTGAAGCCAAAATTTGATCAAGATGCTTGTAGCATTTCTACACAGAGTTCAGTCAGTGTAAACTAGTTGAACCTTGGTCTGTTTTTCATGTTGAAATAATGACTTAGAAGGAGGTGTCTGTTTCAAAAGGCAAATTGAAAAAAATTTATAATTGGAAGTTGCAATATTGAAAGCTGGCATTTATCTGTCAATATAGATACTTCTTTGCACTTTGCTATTTCTGTCCATCTCTGAATTTTTTCATTGGAAGAACAATATTTATCACTTTACATTTTCTGCCTTTACATTGTGAATGACTTGCACTTGGAGAAGTAAGAAACCTATAAATTTGGGATCAAAAGCTCATAGGTCAGGGTCACAGTGGCTGAAAATAAAATATGGATTCTATAAAACAATTTATATTCTCAACCATATACCTTCACCCAAGTTTGTGGAAGTCAATTAAAAAAAAAGAAGCCTAATGATTTTGGGGTCAAAAGGTCAAAATTCAAGGGCCCATACTGAAAGAAGAAATTTATTTTGTTGCATATTAACTTTAGTTCTAGATGATGTACTGTAACCAGATTTTGTGAAGGACTTACACTTAAAGTAAGGATGAGGTCAGTTGATTTGTGGCCAAAAGGTCAGAGGAAAGGGTCATTGCAACTCAAAGTAAAATGAGTTTTACAGAATAATTTTTGTTCAAGAGTAAGTTTCTTGACCAAACTTTGTGACTGTCTTGCAGTTAAAGTAAGAAAGAAACCTTTCAGTTTTGGAGTCTAAATTCTAAAGGTCAGATATCAAGTCATGGTAAGTCTAGAATGAAAATAATGGCTTCTGTACAGTAAGTTTAGTTCAAGACTACATATGTTGACCAAAGGTCCGGGTCATTAAAGCCCATTATCCAATGATCTCCAGAGTCAAGCATGCCTTACTAGTGCCTACATAGAGGGGTGGGTGGGTTATTAAACATGGTGCAGGCATATAATGTACAGCAAGATTTTACTCATGTCCACTGGTTAAGTTTGGGGGAAATTTGTTTTAAAAATTTTTAAAAATGGGTATTCATGAGAGTTTGGCTTGTCATCACTTATCCTGCCATGCTGCTTAGAGGATTTTATTGAAACTTTGTGAAAGAGATATGTGGTAAGTGTAGATGGGGAATAAGGCTTATATTTTCCATTGGCCTTTTTGTTGGTAAATGGCGTAAAACATTGTTGAAATTGAAAAATCTTGAGAATTTGGATTGTTTATATAGTATTATGAAACCCTATGCAATATTACTGCTGGACATTAACAGAACAGTTGTGTTGAAACATTCAGATCTTTCACTGCTTCCAAAGTATTAAGAGAGGTGGAATGTGTGTTGTTAGATGTGTAAGAAAAATGTGTTCAGAAGAGTAGGCCTGAACTGCGGGGAAGCATGTCTGTGACTGAATGTACATTGTAATCTGCTTTAGTGAGATCTTTATATAGCAGACACTTGTTCACAACAGACATTTTGGGAATCCCCAATGAAAAATCCTTATGATGTCTGTTTAATAGCTGACACCTGTCTAATGTGGATTCTGTCTTTTGATAACAGATATGGATGACTTGATCTAGCTCGAATATAGTATAATGTTAATAGAGTTCTAAATTAAAATCCTTTGATATTAAGATAGAATGTAAAATGCTGACTTGGTGAAGAAATTTTATTTTAAAATAGGTAATAAATACAAAGTAATCTAGTTTCATTTCAGATCAGTGAACAGTACAGGTCTCATGTTTTTTAAAATCAGTGCAGTCTTTGCTTAAAATAGGATATAATATAAATTATGACAATTCTAAATTTAGATTTCACCCAAAGTCACTGTTTATGACACTACTAAATGTTAGAATTAAGAAATGTTGTGCTGACCTTTGATATTTAGATGATGTTAACTGTCTTTAAATTAGCTTTATGTAATTTTATTGTATAGTTTTTGTTGCTGTCCATGGTTTAAAGTAACATTGCATGTTAATGCATTAACAATTTCAATACATCCCTTTTTTAATTTATTGTGCATTTCATTGTTTAGTTTCACTGCAGCTGAATTCTGGCATTTGCAGTCTTCACATTAGTATTGAATATAATTGTGCAGTACATTTTTTTTAGAAGGGATCTTATTATCCCCAAGTAACTTCTATGTTTTGCATTTTTCTTGTATATAAAGGACATGTGTCTAGACTGGACAAGTATGTTGTGTCTCTTGTCCATCCATTATATAAAGATTTCACTGTAGATCTGGTTTATACATATCAAATATATGTCTTATCCATATTTTTCATCCTTGTTATTAGGACATTGAATTGTGGGAGACTAATCGAATGTTACGGAGTGGCGCTGTGGAGAGGATCGACTTTGACGAAGACTTTGAGGAGGACAATGAAGCCAGAGTTCATGTTCAGGTCCACAACATTGTCCCACCTTTCCTGGATGGACGGATTGTGTTCACTAAG
Source organism: Megalonaias nervosa (assembly GCA_016617855.1). Classification (NCBI taxonomy): domain Eukaryota; kingdom Metazoa; phylum Mollusca; class Bivalvia; order Unionida; family Unionidae; genus Megalonaias; species Megalonaias nervosa. The sequence continues at coordinate 54,943 of JAECUM010000720.1, forward strand.
CAGCCAGAGCCTGTGATACCTATTAAGGTTAGTCTGCCTTGTTAATGGAGAGAGTAAAAGTTTTTCTGAGCCTGGTAATGTCTTATAGGGCACCAACTTCACTAAATATCTCAAATTTATTTCCTCAGATTTAGATTTCTAAATATATTCTTTTTAAATTGAGACGATCTGATTAGGTGTTTGGGCCATTTTGCAATACTGAATTTGTTAACATTATTTTAGCTTTTTTCAAACTTGACATATTGACAACCTTTTAACAAGTTAGCAAAACCATTAAAGGTAGACGATAAAATGTGGCTTGCATTTTTGAAGGTACATGTAAATGACTTGATTAGATTTTCATGCCACTATAGTAATTGTTGTACAGTTTTGTACTGTAGTGATTTTACAAACACAATCTATTATGGAGCAGACTGAGTCCAAGTTTTTAGCCTCCTAGTCATATTTTTTGACAAATGTCTGACTTTCCAAGATTTGCAAAGCTAAAGCTTTCTGAATACTACTAAAGGTTTCACAAAGCTGACACTTTCTGTATGCTGTTAAAATTGACTGAACTATTCTGATCAGATGAGAGAGAGACTAAAATCAAGACCTAAAATGATCAGCAATTTTCTTCATCACACTCCTGACAAAAGTTCCTTCTCTTCTGTTAAGTACCTTTGTCACAGAACAATGTTAGTTGTCATTAGGAGGTGGGTTTGGGAGGGGAAGAGATATATTTTGCTTTCAAAAACAAATCCCTTGTAGTATTTATTCAAATGAATCCCCATCATAATAATGGAGCAGATTTGGTGTCATCCATGCATCGATTTATCATAATATCTACTCAGGCAATAGTGTATCACAATGCAGACTGGAACCATTGATGATAGAAGAAAGAAACATTAACTAAATGATATAAACCATTTTAAATTAAAATTTTCTTGTTCACTTTCTATCCATTTGAATAAAGTAAGTAACAAGGCCCCTTAAAATAAATGAATTTCTGCTCTGAGTTTTTCTTTTAAATGGATTTTTGTTGTTTACTTTCATTTAAATCCAACTGCAGGCCTTACTAAAGTGTTCAGGAGAATTGTCTGCACTTGACCTATTTAATATTGAACTAATTTCAACATTGGTATGAAAATCTATATCTGAAAATTGAAAGTTGTTGTTGGATGATAAATTTTTCTCTGAACTTGACCTTTCAGGTGCCTGCCAAACTTGACTTTTGCAGTTGAGTTTAATACAGATGTATATTTTGGTGTGGAAAATTACATTAGTACATGTTTTGTTAGTTTCCAGACCTTGAATGTTGTTTTTATTTTTATCTTGAGCATACCAATCAACAACTCATAACTGTCAAGTTTTTACAACTGAATAGGTTTCTTCCTTGCTCTGGATAATTGATGATCATTAGTAATTTCCCATACTCAGAGTGTAAATGTATTAAGAGTTCGAAATTTTGGCAGTATCACACTGCCTTCATCAGCGACTAATGTTGATCACGTGACCTATAATGTTTATGTGGTACGAGGAGACTGGCTAAAGTGGATAAAGCTATGAGTGTGATCAGAGAGATATAAGAGACAGACAGTACTCTGAAACCTCTCTACTGAACATACCTGTCTTTATTGAAACTGTTTCAGTAGCACTGGAGCATCATGCCGCAGACATGTAGAATGATGTCCCCCCCAGTCACATTATCCTGACACCAGGCAGACCATTCCTAACACTAACCCCTAAATGCTGAGCGCCTAGTCAGGCAGCTGTTAGTGCAATTTGTGTAAGTCTTTGGTATGACTCGGTTTGGGTTCGAACCCACGACCACCCGTATCCGAGGCGGACACTCTAACCACTAGGCCACTGGAGCGGTCTGGTTTTTTTCTTTGATATTTGTTTCTGTTTCATTATATTGATAGTTTGCACATCAGTAGAAGCTGATTTCAGCTCTTAAAATTGCATATTATAAATATGCAAACCATGGAGTTGTTTTAGCTACGAAACACGACTTATTCCATTGAATACACAATCATACGCTACTCACAGTATCTTTTGAAGCATCACTAAGGAAATTTTATGTTCTTGGACATCAAAACTCTGTAAAAATTTATTTGAAACAGCTTTAGAGATTATTTTTGGAGAGAAGATGTCATATCGAGGCAAACAGTATCATGTTATGAAATGTCTCTCTAATTTTACAGGATCCAACATCAGATATGGCGATTGTATCACGTAAAGGCAGTGCTGTAGTAAGACATTACAGAGAACAGAAGGAGAGGAAAAAAGCACAAAAGAAAGAATGGGAGTTAGCAGGGACCAGAATTGGCGAAATTATGGGCATTAAAAAGAAAGCAGATGAGGTACTGTAAATTTATAATATTAATGCATATTTAAATTTTAGCAAATCTTTAATTTTACCCTATTTAGTGACATCAAATTTGAGTGAATTCCCAATTGGGGAAGATGTATTGATTTTACTGGTTTAGTCATTTTATGCAAAGATGCTGCATGCTAGAGTTCTTTGTTTCTTTTGAAAATACATTTCCTGATCATGATACTTTAGGAGAACTTATCCAGTCTTCCAGGCTAAAACATTTCAGCTAAAAGCCAAACGTTATGTGCCCAAAAGTGATCTCCCCTTGATACAGGGATTAGCTCCAAATTAAATTTTTAACTTTTCTTTCTTTCTTTGGTGACAAAGTTTCTGGCTTTTCAATGTTATTAGTTTGCTGTCCTCACACACTTAGTTATATACCAGCATGGTTGTAATTTCGTCCCCTCACATTGCTGTATTTGCATTTAAATAGGTGCAGGTCTGGTATCTGATAAAGAAAACTCATATAATATTGATGTATAATTTCCACTATGATATCATACATGCAGGTAAGTTTTTTTGATTTATCTAATCTTAGTGTCCACCATGTAGTTATATATGTAGCACTCGACTGATTGTATGATATAGGCCATCATTTGGCCTTTCCTACAGGTAATGTTGTCTTACAATCGATATTATATCTTCCACATCGTAAGTATGAGTAATGTATATGTATGGTGTGTACTATAGACAAATCAATTATATTTCTGTATAGTTTCCACCACAGTCAGGTAGTATAGGTAAGTTTTCTATGCATAGTTTAGTCATACTGTACACTTCATAGTTACTAAGTGACACTTCTGTGATTTTACTTGTATAGGCAGTCAATTGACCTTTCCTAATGGTAAATTTTATTAGAATTGATACTGAGTAACCACTTCTTAAGTATTAATAATGACCTCTACTATACCTGTATGGGTGGCCATGTACCCTTTTACAGGTAATTGTTATAGTGTGCAGCTCTGCATATACACGCAGAAGTTCATAAAGCAGGGCATGTGCCACACTGCAGTTTTGTCTTACAGATTTAGACAATGGTCAAGACCAGACTGACAACACTCTACATTTGAAGCTTACTCCAGTTGTTAAACTATGAATATATGACATGCATATTATGGACAGAAGTAAATGGATGGCAGAACTAGGGTACTAAAGGAGTAGAAGCAAACAATGAGGGACAAGGACATCATCATTACCATATCACTTGCTGGGAAATGAGATAGAGGGCAAATACACAGTCTCAGTTACCATCTCACTTATCAGAATTATAGACTGGCTGTGTTGATCAGCATCCCATCCCCCGTCCAGTCTGATGAACCGGACAGCATCATGTCAACCAAGACGACCCAGTTCCATAATGACCAGACTCTGCCATATACTTCTGATCATAATGGGTCATGACTACAATCGATCATACAGTATGAGCCACCAGAAGAATGAGCTTTGCCAGTTTCATGAACCCAGTTTACCCAGCCACTCTCATGGATCAGTCTAACCCACATAGTTCTGCTAGACACTCTGTGAGTATGATACCCAGCTTAGTGCCTCAATATACAATAGATATCACTTCACTTTGTTCTCAAACCTTTACCACTCAGAGGGAGTCTGTTCTTAGCAACAGTGTGGAAGTCACCATATCTAACTCAGGACATTCTGCGAGTTTAGTTAGTAACCATCCTCAACATTCTTTTCCAGCTATTTTGCAGGTGGTACGAGAGACATCAGCTTCAACACATTTATCCAAAGATGATGAAATTTTCTTGCAAGTACATCATCATTATTAGATAGTACTTGATGTGCAAAGACTCGGCCTTATAGGCTTTGATTGAAAAAGTTTTCTATCTACTGCCACCAGAGTTCTTTTCTTCTCCTCCCTCTACAAGAACTGCCTGATATAAAGTTCCGGCATCTGTTGATTATTGATGAAAATAAAAGAATCTGCTTTCAAATTACTTTCAGTCTGGCAGATTTACTGACAGTCTGAGCTATATATATATCATCCATTTCAAGATCCAAGTGTCAACTGACTTTTTTTCTTTCAAAGATGCCTTCTCTAGAACTTTAGTCGGCAGTTCTGTAAGTCCCACACACCAGTTTTCCATTTGGATTGGATACCCCAGCAGCCAACCAAGATATTGCAGCTTTGGGGATGATAAAGCCATCCTCTATACACATGGATGGGAAGTCTTTAGACAAAACAAATCTAGAAACAAATACGCACAACAGTGGGTGCTAATATCGTGGCCATGGGTTTTATGTTGGAATTAGTATCTATGGTGATCTTTCAACAGGCGGAACACAGCATATCTTCTCCCACCCTGAATCCCACAGAACATGCATTTGCATCTGTTTCCAGAATTGCCCACATCTTAAACTTACCCTGGCCAATGCCATAACAGCAGCTATGAACTTTCAACTGGTGGAATGAGATGCAGTGCTCTCTACCGCCACCTTTTTTAATAACATCATAAGGCCAAGCTCTGCTCACAAACTTTATCACCTTACCTCCTCTCTAATAATCATGTTGATGAAAATATGCAAAAAGTCCACCAAGGAAACCAATTTCTCTCCCTCATAGTCTTAGCTACAGTAGCAGGATTTTCAAGACAATTCATAAAAGGATAACAGGGAAGCCCTTAGGACACAAGCCACTGGGAAACAGTCCTACCAAATCTACAACCATTCAAAACCAGTTCTCCCCAACAAAAGTGGACAAGAGGCAGAAAGAGTGCAATAATTTTTGACAGTGTTTCTCTTCACAAGAGCCTCCATATCTAAAGAAATGACATCTTTATGCCAACCTTATAACAGATCCTGGTAGGGGAAAGGCTCCAATTTTTCAAATGGGGCAAGATATGCCATGATGACCTATGAATCTAACAAGTGGTTTCTGAGAGAATCAGTATCACTTTCAGCACACCTCCTACATTGTTCAGGGTACCATCAACTACATGCAACTATGAAGTCTGTCTCATCCCAACCCTTAGCTGCTGATCCAGCACATCGGGATCATATTAAACAAACCCTCAGGAACAAACAGTTCTTGCAACCAGTGATTGAAAAATTGCTCAAGTGAGATGGCCTTCTACTTAAAAAGCATTTGAAGGCAGATGGAAAATCACACAGCAGTGTGTCAGAGAACTCATTTTACCACTAAAGGCATAAATACCTCAAATACTGTTGGATCATTTACTTTTGTGGCTCAACTTTCATGGTTTTGTAAATAAATACATTTTGTGGGGTACTTAAATTTGTGGTTTTCCATGTCAAAGTTTGCACATTAGTAGGTATTTAATTGTTTGACCAATACAAATACCCAGAATAAAGAATACAACAGAATAAAACTATGCCAATGCAAATGGCAGTCACTGGAATGTTTAAAACAATACTACTAAATGTATAAGCATAAATGTTATTACTCTATGGTCTTAAATTAAGTAAGAGAAAAGAGTGAAAACCAACAAGTTTTGTAAAATTCAACAAATAATTTATTTCATTCGAATGCAAAGTGAAAATTTAAAAAGAACTTACAGTAGTGTGAATTAAATCATCAAAAGTCCTGAAAGTGCTATCATAAGTCCAAATGAATTCTAGTGGTGGTCCAAATAAATTCCAATATTGAATGTGTGGATGTGCCTGTAGTCTCGAATGTGCAAATGTGCCAATGACCTGGAATGTGGTGATGTTCCAACAGTCTTTTGAGGTATCACAATAATATTAACCCAGATGTCCTTTGCTGAATTCACTATAATTCCCAATTAATGTTTTAGTACAGTAATGTTATTGAGCACTTTGTAGTTCCAGTGAATATTAATTTGAATAAATAAATCCACCCAAATTAAAATACTGAACACAACAATAAACCTGATTCTGCTTCAGATGTAAAGGCAAGAATTAGTAATTTTTCAAGCAAACAACATTGATATAAAAAGCTAAGACCCAGTATAGAGCCAGGATGTAGGTCGGTCTCCTCTCTAAAACATTCAATGTTATCAACAAGTTTAGGAATTTTCAAGTGAATAACTATGTCCTAGACTCAGATTTAAATAAACATGTTTACCTCCACTAATATTGATCTGAATATTTATTCTATAATCATAGAGAAATATAACACTGTGTTGTTTACAAAATAAATCTCACTGGTCAGGTACACCATGAACTTGATTTGGGACAAAGGACAAATACAAAATGCAGATATATATAACAAATAATCGAATCAAAAGAACCCTTCATCCGATGGTAGCTCAGCATCACGAGAAATGTGGGTAAGCATATAAAATGTACACCAGTGCATGCAGATGAAATTGTCAGCATAATATTGCAACTTTTAATGAAGAGGTGTTTTCAAGCTCTAAACTTTCAATCAGTATCATTACAGGTGTGAGGCAGAATTATCGGCGTAACTTTTGATGATCTTACCACAGTAGGCATAAGACATAAATTCACTGAATTTTATTGTTTCATTTGGAAATGTTCCTTGGGGTTTGTAACACGATTGAAATGAGGACAAAGATTATGAGATTTGCAACATAAGCAGGGGTCAAGCTAGACATGAATTTTAGGGAGATGTGACTTCTCCTTTTGGACAGAACAGGGAGAAGTGAGAGCTCAACAGGGAGAAGTGGACACGAAGCAAGAAACGCAGTATATATATATATATATATATATATATATATATATATATATATATATATATATATATATATATATAATATGTATTCTCTCATTTGAATTATGCTATCTATTTCCCAATATTCATATTTGCAATTAACATTGGATTTAAGCAATACTTTTTTTTCGGGCACAAACTTTTGTGAGTTATATTGGCCATGAGTCTAAAAGAGAATAATAGAAACTACATTATAACAAATTTTAACTGAGTAACCAGATTACATTATTTTAATTGCAAGATAGTAAAAATGTTTAATCAACTACCCTTAATCAATATTTTTGTATATTTTTGTATTTTTTTCTTTTTATACTTTCTAAAAGTGTACAATAATGACACTTTCAAATATTTCTAAATGCATTTGAAACAAACCCTGTGCCATGTATATGAGGGCAAATGATCACGTGTCTTCAGATAACATTGCTCGTCCTCATTTCTTTGTTGCAGATAAAACATTACCATAACTATTCATACATAACACACTAAAATGCATATGATTACAGACATGGCTCCTTTATAGCCGGTATATGAACTAAACCCTTCTTTCCAACCGAATCAACACAGACGTGAGTGCATCTGTTTTTAGAAGGAGGGGTTTTCATAATGTAATCACTCACATTATATAGCTTCATTACAACAGTCCATTGATAGGATTGCAGATTTGAGGTTTATTTATTTGTCTACATACTTGTATTAATTTTGGGCATTGATTAAATATTATTTGCTTTGCAGCTTTTTTCCATATTTTCACAAATATGAGTCAAGTCAGAAAACAACTTTGACCTTACAGTGCTTCTTGCGAATTCCACAACAAAGCATTGTTCCATATGTTTCTGACCTATATCATTGCATTTTAAAGTTAAATCTTAAATAACATAATACATAGGCTTTGCTTTAATGAATTATATATTTTTCTGAATATATCTACCAGATGATTTACGAAAACAGACAGTCTAATAAACTGGTACTTCTCAGACATAGCGATGTCCACCATTATTTCCCCGCTACTGGTACACTTAGTTTCAAACTAATTTTATGATGAAATAGTGTACAAGAGGCAGTTAAAATATCCAGATCACTGATTCTATTCTTAAAACACAAATTGCTTTTTATGTACTGTTGTTAAAATTTCGAAACACAAGTTTGTATGTTTTTATCATCAAAGGATAACAGGTGTAAATCGGGAAGTGATAGGGGCCTACTTGCTTACTTACTCACAAAATGGTTAATGGTTAATCAGTTATCAAAACACATGCCTGTGAATTGCAAGAGTTTGTTTGTCAGCGTAATTGATATCAAAACTAGGCCTAGCTACTGATGGCTTGATGAATACCTTTCGCGACAACACTAGATTTAACCTGGCTAAGGCGAAGGGGCATTTCAAAAGGTATGGTTAGCCTATGTACCTTTTAAAAAAATCACAGGCGAAGTCATTTTCACTTTTCTAACAGAAGAAGGCGAAGTTTACATATTTTAGGCGACTTAGTCGCCCACTTTGCCTGGTAGAGTGACCCATGATAAGTATGTTATAGGCAGAAGTTTGCTTAATAAGACCTAAATCTAAATGGGTTCCATTATATGTTGATGGATTTGGTACCCTATACAAATAATAATCTGCATAATTTGATAGTTTTCTGAAGGAATTGCACCCAGTGTAGAAAATCTTTCATAAGCATTTTCATTCTGATGGATTTTTACCCTTTGTATGGATGTCTGGTCATATCACTCACTTTGGCAGTAGTGGATGCAGAGAAGCATTTATTGGACGTGAAATTTATGAAGTTTCTTTAAAAATAGGATCATTAAACATTAAAAAGGGGTTTGCTTGAAGTGGAATGCTGTATTGTTTGACAAAGTTTCATAACATCTATATATATCGTGCAATCTGAGATTCTTTCCAGTACACATCTGCGAAGACTATATTTTATTACTGTGTACTGTTGTTTGCTAATTGATAGCACATTATGACATTTTTGGCAAAATGATATAATATTGATGAACAAGTATCAACATGAGGAGGAAGAACCAGGGAAAACCCAGGGAAGAACCACCAACCGATTGGAAGCTGTTGGCAAGCTTTCTCACATACCCACATGGGCAAAGTCTGAGATTTGAACCCGCACGGACAGAGGTGAGATGGCAGTGATCTGTAAAGGCGAGTGCTTTAGATCACTCAGCCACCCAGGGCACCATAGCAGATGGTAGTAACGATATTAATTGTAATTGGTAATAATAGTTGTGATCCCCAACTGGTCATTTATGAAACCCAGCTTTTAACTTTATTTTTGGTTTCAGGAAGGTGACAAGGAGCTTGTAGAGCGTGATTACAAGGCTGACCACAAGTTTGCTGACCTTATGCAAGAGAAGACAGAGGCCGTGAGTGAGTTTGCCAAGAAGAAAAGCTTTGCTCAGCAAAGACAATACCTGCCTACATTTGCTGTCAGGAATGAGGTATGTTAGATTTTACTTGAATAGACTTCAAACAGTTTTTATGGCTGATATTATTTGTTCTGAGTCTGTTGGAGTTACACCCTATGTATCGATGCCTGGCCTTGTCACTGACATTGGCAGTAATGGATGTAGAGAATCTTTCATAAGTGTTCATTAAACAGTTGTAGAAACAAAAAAAAGTGGGAGGTCAGACATTTAGAAGGCATTTATTTTTAATTTGTACAAGGGGTTCCAGACTCTTTCATGTCTTTTATGTTGATTAGTTAAGTTAAAATTTTATAGTTGTTGGAGTCTTTGAAAAAGTGCCTTCTGATCGTCTTTGTTTCCTTTATTTCTGGAATAGTCCTTATATTTGGCATGAATTTGATTCTAGCTCAATAAACAAAAAAAAAATGAATGCAAAGCAACAATTAAATTCTATCAGACTCTGTTGTAAGATATACATGTAAATAAAGCTTCATAAACTTTCAGCTAAGTTGTTGCCAACATTGACCCCCAGCAAGATGTGCATTTGATAAAACCACCTAACTATGGCATTACAAATATAAATGGCCATACAGTATTTAGCATTCATGATTTTGCTTAAAAATAATTTACCATACCTTATCATTTAGAAGTGTCTTATGACTCATATTTGCTTACTAAAACAAATATTGGAAATATCTGTTGAAAGATAGAATCAGATGCAAATTATTACCACTTTTACTCATATATAAGTCAAGTCCAACTGCAAACTGCACAGACCTAGACCTACTGTTGCATCATGCTCCAGCAAATCTGGGTCACTGCATTTTGTCTGGAGTAATCAGTAGAACAAAAACAACAGACACTGATTTGCAAGTGCATTATGCAATGGCAGATCAGGGTCCATGTTGTTTGCAGGTGGACTCGACTTGTAAGTGAGGATATGTGATAATGTTTTAGATTTTGCCATTGCTGATTCTTTTTTGTCAGTGCTCATTGACTGGTTCTTCTTCCTTTAATTAGCCTGGTCCTGGCAGAGACTATTAAACCAGTCCTGTGATGTAAGGAATCAAGACACAGTGTTGTCTTAGATTCATGGGACAAATTTTTTAAAGAATCCTAAACTGTCTCCAAACATTTTTGTGACCACAGCCCTTGAATCAGGTACTAAACTTTGTTTTGAATATCCATGCAGTACATATATTCAGTGCATGAGATCTCTTATATTTTCAGTTGCTTAGAATTATCAGAGATAACAGTGTAATTATCATTGTGGGAGAGACAGGATCAGGAAAGACAACTCAGCTGACACAGGTAATAAACCATATTTATTTTCAGTTCACTCATAAAATTAAACTCCATTCCTTGAAAGTGGATCAGAACATTGAGCATTGTCTTGGAGATTTACAACCAATTCATTTTTTTTAAAAAATGCCGCTAAAAATTTTATTTGCTATTTCAGGTTCTAGGATGTACGATTGTCTGCTTTACACTAAGTTTTAAATGATCACAAAAAATTAATAATGTACGATCATCAATAATCATATTTTCAAGCTGTACTGTATTTCTTCACAGCTTAGTCATTATATCTTCACAATTCAATCATTTCTTTTAATGCCTTTAAATCTTGTATTGCTCTTTTGCCAGGGTCTATGCTAGATTGTGTAATTGTGGAATTTACACTAATTTCTAAGCAATGACATAAAAAATCTTAACAAAGCATGAGCAGTGCACATCATATTTTCAAACTTTCACTTCATTAAATCTCTCCCATATACAGAAGATTTCTTCCTTTTTTCAGATGGAGAAGGGAATTCCCTTCCTCCCCAAAAAGTGTTCAGTTATATAGTAGATTCAGCTATTTTCTCTCCCTCATTCTACTAATTTTAATCTTTATAGTGTTGGTGCTGAAATAGTATAATTGAAGAACGATGGTTCAAAAACAAAAATCTGAATGCTTTTTATGTCTAGTACTTACATGAAGATGGGTACACAAAGTATGGCATGGTGGGGTGCACACAGCCAAGGAGAGTGGCTGCCATGTCAGTTGCAAAGCGTGTGTCAGAGGAAATGAGTGTCAAACTAGGGGATGAAATCGGATATGCTATTCGGTTTGAAGATTGTACAAGTGAAGTAAGATGTTTACCTTTTCTAAATATGTTTGATGTCATATCAGATATTGTACAAGTGAAGTAAGATGTTGCCTTTTCTAAATATGTTTGATGTCATATCAGATATTGTACAAGTGAAGGAAGATGTTTGCCATTTCTAAATATGTCTGATGTCATATCAGATATGTGCTTTGATCAGTAGTGAAAATGCTGAGGTAGAAAATATTTAACCGAAAAAAGTAATATTGAATTAATGAGCAAATATTGCATTTTTCCATGCCTACTGAAATCACACATTTTTATATGTTCATGCAGATCTTTTAAAATTTTGGAAGGAAATGAGGAAATAAAATTGGCAAAATATTTCTCACAGTAAAGACTATGGTGCAAGACTTTTACAAGTCTGTATTGAAATTATGAAAAATATTATGTTGCAGAGATTACACTTTTTTATATTAACAAATATTGATTGACACAAAAAATAGTAGTTCAAGTACTTTCAGAAAGAATAAGGGCAGTTGCAAAGACTTGTTGAAGCTTCATGATGTTTCTTTTATATACATATATATATATATATATATATATATATATATATATATATATATATATATATATATATATATAGTCAAAGCTGTCTTAATGGTCACCTTTACTCTGCGGTCACCCATTCACAATTGCCATGTTAATTTCCTCTCTGCAAATTTCGTATATAAATGTCCTTTCAGCAATGGTCACCTGCCTCCAGCAGTGAGCATAATGGTGTTTCCTAACCAAACATGATTTCTCCCTGCCTTAAGTGTTCACTAGGGCATATTTATATTGACTGTTCACTAGGTTTTAGTTTTCCTCATCCTTAGATGAAATTGAATTTGTTATTTTGAGTATGCTTATTTCATCTTCCATATTCTGCATGATTAATTTTCATCAATGCAAAGGTCAAAATTTGTAAATTTCTGGCTAATATTACTGCAGACATGACATATCTTCATAATTTTATTTTGAAAATAGTTTTTAGGATCTAAGAATGTATGATTCCTTTCCACAGAAAACCCTGATTAAATACATGACAGATGGTATCTTACTTCGAGAATCCCTTCGAGAACCAGACCTGGACCACTACAGTGCAATAATTATGGATGAGGCCCATGAACGATCTTTGAACACTGATGTTCTTTTTGGCCTTCTTAGGGAGGCAAGATTATTTTCTTATTTTTGTATAACACGAATTTAATCACATTTACAGAAATTTTTTACATCCCAGTCAGCTAAAACAGTTATAATTTGTAGAAAATGTAGAGAATAAGATTTTTGTATGAATTACTTAATAAAAGTCGTAGATATTTTTTTCTCCAAAACACCTTTTGACCTTCATGTTTAGAACATATTTTGATTTCTGTCTTTAACCTTTCTCTACTGGCATTTATAGCAAGCTATGACTTTCCGTTACATATTTTTACTCTGGTTAGCATTGTAGGATAGAGTACTTCAGAAAATCTATTCCACAGAAAGAGTTCAGTGTATCCATACTCTATAAATCTGTGAATGGCAGCCACTATAAAAGCTCTAAATTAAAATTCCCTCTATTTCCATAGTTTACTCTGCAGATTGTTTAGAAAAACAATATTCTTTAAATTTTATCCTATATATTCATTCATGTATTCTCCCAAACTCATCAAACAGCTGCTTTGTTTATGCATTTGTAATTGGTGTGAATGAGTTTACAAGATCTCTTTCTGAACAATGAAAAATTACTATTTTATATCAGTAATAAATTACCTACTACTGTTGCATTGCTTACCTTTTGTTCTGGGATGTGAATTCCCCAGTCCATGCTAAATATTTCCGCCAGTGAATAATTAGAGGCTAAGAATTAAAAAGAACATGATCCCAGTCTGATTCCTTAATCACAGGCAACATACCGATTATCTTCCTCATTTTCCTTGGACTAATTATACAAGGACGTGTCAGGATGCTCAATGAATTTCACTTTCTTTGCTGTTATTAACCAATTTAAGGATTTTACATAATTTACCATAATCTGTTAACCTGTTTTACATTTTGCAGAATTTAACTTCTTTAGGTTTTATATTTTATCTTGTTCTTAATGGTCATATTTATTTGGAAGTTTTTATCTTAACTTTGTGCAATTCATTTTTACATTTTGTTTACTTTTCCTTTTAACTGGCACTGCATAGCCACTTTTGTGCTGAGGTGCCAAAAAGCACTACTACATACATTTAACCTTTTTTCCTTTGACCAGTCATATATATTTTTGTATTGATTCATTTTCACCCCAGTCATTGCTTTGTGTGTTTGTGTCTGACCTTTTACTCAGTTTGAAATACTTTTTCACCTTGCTCATTTCAGCTGAGCTTCTATGAATTATTCTCACTTCTTTCTATGAATTATTCTCACTTCTTAGTAACAGTGTCCACCTACCCATTTTTAACTCTCCTAGACATGGACCAAAAGAGCTTATGGAATGGTCTTTTATCTGTCGTCTGTCCATCAATTAGCATAAGTTTGTTATAGCTACTCTGCCTAAATTACTTCTAGGATTGAACTGAAACTTTACACACACACATTCATCCTATGGTCTTTAGTTAGTCCTCTTCGTCCCATCTGGGACATAAGACTACAGCTATCTTCTGCTATCTAGGTTGGTCTTGAGCAATGGCTTGTGCCTCACCCCAGGAAAGCCCATCTCTTCCAGCTTGGTCAGCACTGTTCTTTGCCATGTCAGACCTGCCAACCCTTATGATTTTGCCATAAGTCTTATGAAAATTACCCTTAAAATACTTATGGCACAAAAGCAAAAACTATGGAAAAATGATCATTGTTGAAAAATCCAGAAAATTTGTTCATCTATATTTGATTTGGATCTGGGTTTCATATTAGAATTAGTGAAATTAGTCAGGGAACCAACTTACTTTACAGCAGTTTCTCAGACGTTTAAACTACACCTATTTGTTCATGTGAAGCATCTGCATGATCAAACTGTTGATTATATAATTTTTTTAAAAATGGCGTCCAGCAAGCGATGCATGTTTAAGACGAAAGGGAAAATAAGCCTCTTGAAAATGTTAATAATCAACACAGAAGAATAAAAATTTTCAGATTCTTGTGAATAAAAGCTGGAAGGAACACAATTATATTTATTGGACATTACGTGCCAATTTGAGTATGACTTACAGTGGGAGATATGACTGCCGTTGTCATGTGAAATGGAAAAAGAACTTCCAAGAACTATGTCAAGTTGAGAGATAGCAACTAGCCATTGAGCTGCATATGGTTTCTTAACTAAAGTTTGTGCAACTGTACTAGTGGTAAATAAAGTCTATGCGTATTTTACCAACTTTTCAGTTGAACATGTTTATCGTCTCTACATGTTTCAAATACCAACTTTTAGTTACATTTTTCCAGCTTTACAGTAGCAGTATATGATATTTTCCACTTGATGTGGAAGTAATTTTTGGAGATCTCATCCCCTTAAGAGCATCACAAGATTTGAGGGCTGCTACAACTCCAGACCAGTTGAGAATCATGACCACCCTGATTGACTGATGGGACATCCTCCCAAGTTTTTCAAGCAAGGTCAACTTCAACAATCACACAGCCATTCCCAGTTCAAACTAACTCCCACTCAACTTTTGCCAGATGAGGCAGTCATAGGGTCTAAGGGAGGAAGTCTTTGGACTCCTCTTACTAATCTAGACAGCCTTAGGGAATTGCACCCTCTCCTGCATCATCTTCTTCCCAGCATCCCACTAGGTGCCTGACTAGCCTACTTTTCAGAGGCTTGATAAGATATCATGGACAGTGTGAATCCTTTCCACTTTAAAGAACAGATACAACCTGCATTACCAGGAACTTCCCCAGTTTTCGCAGACCCCATCTTGTTTCACTGATCCCAACTGGTTCATCTAAGTAGAGGTTGACAACCTTCTATGGAAGGGTGCAGTTACGAGGGTGGCCAACGACCAAAAGCTGGATTTTTATTTCTGGATCTTTTTCTTAATGAGGAAAAGGCAGAAAGTTTCAACTCATTATTGACCATTCTGCCATGAACAAATTTCTTAGGGAAAAACACTTAAGATGGATATCACCTTGATCAGGAATGCCATAAGACCTTTTTTAACTTGGCTGTCTCCATAGATCCACAGGATGCGTACCTTCACATCCTCATCTTCAGCCTTACAGGAATTACTTGAGTTTGTGAACAATTGATCAGGAGGTATTTCAGTTTTGGGCTATTCCTTTCAGCCTCCTGACCAGAGTCCTGCTTCACTATCCCAAACAACATGCCGTTGTACACAGACTCATCAGATTTGGGGTTGAATGCTCACCTGGTACCAGTTCTTAAGGAACTGTGGTCTCAGGACAAAACAGCCCTTCACATCAATAATAACCTAAACATGTAGGTAGTGTTCTTAGACAGAATGTGTCACTGTCATAAGGCATTGTGTTATGATCACCTTGGAGAATGGTAGCATACCTTTGTTGTCAAGGAGAAACACATGCTACTTTTTCATCAAAACATTGCAAGGTAATCTAGAACCTTTTCCAGTGAGAAGTCTCAAGGAGATCACCCTCAAGGTCTGTCATTTTTGGGCAAAAGATACATCTTTGTGGATAATCTGTCTATTTGAGTCTGTGTGCATCAAACAGTATCTGAATCACTTTTTTAATGGTGACAAAGGTCAATAGTGAATTTGTTAACAAGCTCCATCTTTACGTCTGTCCAGCGTCAGACCACCTAGGCGGTGGTCTCTTTCAGTCTGGAGAGAGGACATCAATATGCTTATGTCTTTCTACCATTCATTAATTCTGAAGGTTCTTCAAGTCAGAATCTATCCACATCTTGTCTCATCCTGTGGCACCAGTGGTCCAATAGGTCAGTAATCCACTTGACCCATTGGTAGATGAGCCGAAGAGATTATCATAGAGGAGAGACCTGCTGTTGCAGCATAGGGAGTCTCTCCTACACAACAATCCCGAGATTTGCCACCTTCACAGTTGGCCCCAATCAAACAATTGGTCCACCAAGGCCAGTTTTATTTTAGCAAGGTTGCCGACTGCATTGCTCATCTAGGAGGCAGTCTACTTCCAAGTTTATGAGGCAAAGTGGAGGATTATCTCTAATTGGTACAATAGGAAATGTGATGATCCTATAGGTCCCCTCATCTGCAGTTGCAGACTTTCTTCTCTTTCTTTTTTTTTTGAGGAAAGAGAAGGTTTTGTATATGCCATTAAAGTCTATAAAGCAGCTAATACTCCTAAGTAATCCATATGTTCTGCGTCTTGGGCAGATCCTCACCTGTCAGATTTTAAAAGATATTTGGAGCTTCAGAGACCATTTTCTTGCTCATTAGTTCCTAGATAGAACCTGTTGTGTTTTCATTGGATGTTATCTAAACCATCTTATGAATGTTTGAGTGAAGCTTCCTTCAATAATGTTACCTTTAAGACAGTTTTCTTGCTTTCCTAAGCATCAACGAGGGGAGTGAAATGCATGCCTCGTACATGTAAAAGACTTGTTTATGGTTCAGTGGTACCTGTGATTCAGTCAACTTCTTTGCCAACCTGGGTGAGTGGCTGAGAATCAGCTACCTTAAGTAGTTCCTTTTTCTATTGAGCTTCCCAGTCTCAGTAATACCTGTGCTGGGGAGGATAAAGATAGGCTCCTTCACCCAGTTAGGGCATTAAGGTTTTATTTGGCTTTGTCTAGAAGGAAAAGGAAAGGTTGAAATCATCTCTTTCTTCCTCTCCAGGGTTCCTCTGATATTTTGAAGGCCGCCATACCCAGGTGGATTGTCTTCACTATAGTTTATCAGAGTGACCTTTCTTTCAAGAAAATTAAATCCCATTAGGTTGGATGATGTGTGAGATGCTTTATGGTGATCTCACTCAACCATTTTCATCCTTTTACCTTTTGTTTTTGGTGCACCAGAGTGAAAGGGACCACTCTGGTGTCCTAAGTGATTAGAGAGTCTGCCTTGGATGCAGGAGATTGTGGTTTTGAACCCCGGCAGAGTTTACTGCTCCTTGTCTTGGTGTGTGCTTTGTTATATTTGTTTGAGATTCTGTGAATTTTATAATTGTTAATACACATCATACATTTCATAGAAAAGTTATTAACAGCTATCTTCCAATATTGCATTTACTGACATTATCTGGAAAAAGGTCCGTAGAATGAAAAATATGTAAGGGGGGGGGTATATTTTCCTTGGGATAGAAGTGAAAGCAGCTGACATTAAAGAGAGTCAGCCTTTTCAAATATTGTTTTAAATTTTAAAAAAATAATAGGGTTATCAGTCTTGTAGTTGAAGATATAAGGACTCATATAGTGATTTTACTGTCACTGAGTTTTTATGAGTGATTCAGTCACAGAACTAATAAACTGGTTGTTTACAACAGTCGAACTACCATATATATTTGTTTATAAATTGCATCCAACAGCAAACAACATATACCCTGACATGCCATCATGTATGAACCTGCAGATCAGGGTCTGTGTGTTTGTTGTAATGTTTACAACTAACAAATTGCATAGACCCAGATCTGCCAGTGCAATATGGGACTGCAGATCTTTGTGCATTATGCAATTGGACTTGACTTCTGAGCAAGAATATATGATCCCATCCTCAAATCATCAATTCTACCATGTTATGAAAAGTAGAGTCATTGTGCCACAATGGTGCCAGATGGTTTATGGTGACAATCCATCAATTAAATACTGGTAGGTCATTGCTTTTGATAATCCACCAATCAAATAGGATATTGCATTTGGACAATTCACCAATCAGATGAGCATTGCATGTGGGCCATCCAACAATCAAAACAGAGAACATTGCATTTGGACAATCCATCAATCAAACAGGGCATTGCATTTGGACAATCCATCAATCAAATAGGGCATTGCATTTGCAGACGAGTCCATTGATATACAGTTTCACTCAGTTGATACTCTGTTCCATTTCAGGTGATAACTCGCCGTCATGATTTAAAGCTGATAGTAACATCTGCCACCATGGATGCCACCAAGTTTGCTACTTTCTTTGGAAATGTTCCAGTCTTCATAATTCCAGGGCGCACATTTCCTGTCGAAATTTTCTATAGCAAAAATGTGGTAGAAGATTATGTAGATGCAGCTGTTAAACAGGCTCTTCAGATCCATCTGCAGGAGATGGAAGGTTAGTACAGTCTGCATTTTCAGCAAGAATGGTTTAAAAGGACTGTAGAAATCAGGAATGTGTCCACATAATATTTAGGTCATGCTTTCAGTTATAAGTGTAAAGAAATGATGTAATTATCTGAATTGAAAGAAATCTCATTTTATAATTACATTTAAGACTTAAGAATTGCTTTGACTTTTTTCCTGATGCCTTGGCAAGGATATTTTAAGGTATCAGTTGAATAAAGAGATTATGTATTTTAAATGATTGTAATATTTGCAAGAGACTTTCTGCAATGAACCTTTCAAACCATGCATTATTGTCATTGTTTTAGGACTAGAATGATCAGGATTAATTAGATCAGCATTTCACCTAGGGTTTTTCACAATGTTTTAACTGATTTTCTTTGTCATAGGAAGTTTGCCACACATGTTTAATTGTATTTCTGTATCATATTCAATTTAAAAGTTGTATGGAATATATCACTCATTATCTCAAATGTGATCTTTTGTAGGGGATATGCTTGTTTTCATGCCTGGCCAGGAAGATATTGAGGTCACTTGTGAGTTACTGACAGGTAGAATAAAGCAGCTTTTCTTGCACAATTTATTCTGTACTTGCCCTGTCTTGTCTGATTTCTTTTCCTTTTATATGAATGATTTTCTGTGTATTGATGCTGAGCTGTTAAAAATCTTTGCAGCCAGTGAGAACTCAACAACCTGAACCAAAGTGTGATCCAGTATTATGTATCATTTTGGAAAACAATTCACCTCAGCAGCAATATGTTTGTTTTTTTTTAATTCCAAAGTACAAGTCATACAGGTTATGTAGATATTCTGTACTGACTGTTTTAGCTATAGGTGTAATTTTTGAGAATTTGCTTACACATACCTTTAAGTAATGTTTATGTTTCTTCTTTTGCTCCTCGTTGATCATTATTCTTTGGAAGAGGTGTGATCCAGTGTAAACCAGATTGAATATCACACTACAATGTTACAATGAAAATACATGTACAGTGTATTGGAAGTACATCTGAACTACCCTCTGCACATAATGAATAAATCCAGTGTCCACTTTTCTTGTCCCCAATTAACGCCAAATTGCCATTGTAAATGTCCATAGTGATCAGTAACTTTCATTTTAAGGTTTGTTTTGATGACTAAGGTGCAGATCACTCAGAACTGAATAGGCATTGGTGAAAGCATATTCATATTACATTTTTGAACAAGGGTTAAAGTTGTATTTAAGATCAGTATTTGTGCCCACATGATCACATTGACTTGTACTTTATACATATTCATAAGATGTATATAGAGTACAAAATTTCCACATTGCATAATTACCACTAAAATTTATCTTATTAGCAAGTTTGTTTCAAATTTGGTATCAGTTACATTATTAGTGAATTTTTAAAAGTCTTCTGCCGATTTTGGATGTGCAAAGAAAAGGTTGTCAAATGTTAAATCATGTTTTTTTAAAATTTACTTATTCATCATGAGTGCCAACATTTGAAAATATCAACCTTTTGAGTTGCCCATGCATTGTCATTGAGTCTTCCATCAGAGTTCTAAGTTTTCATAGATTTGCTAAGCTAATGAAGTTGTAAACATTTTGAAAACTCTGGAGGTTTTTGTTTTGAAATGCATAAGAAATATTCAGTACTAGTATATAATTCATGCCGTAATTGTATTTAAAATGCAGTACCATGTACACTTGCTTATAAGTTGAGTCCAGCTTCATACAACATAAACACTGATTTGCTAGTGCATTAAGCATGGGCAGATCAAGATCTGTGTTGTATGTTCTACTGTATAAGTCACACAGGTCATGTAGACATTTCAGTACCAACTAAATCAGTAATAGACATAATTTTTTTAGAATTTAATTACATATGCAGTTATTCAAGTTATTTTTACCCATGTTCATCCACATTCCTAGGAATTCATTATATACACACCCACAGAAATAAATGCAGTAAAATGAATGTTTAATTACGTCTAAATTTTTGGGCAAGGTCAGTCGAAATGTGTGATACAGTACAAACTGGATTGAGTGTCATGCACAGTGATGTTGCAATGACAGCTGTGTGTTTGAAAAAAAAATCAAACTACCCTGTTATTTTGGTGCAGTAAGACCCAACATCCTCTTTTTTTTTTAACCAAGTTTTGTACCAGGACACCATTGTAAAAGTTCATAGTGATCAATTATTTTTGTCTGGAAGTTTTTTGATGACATTCAAGGTGCAGAGCATTCAACAATCAGGATTGAATAGATTTTGGTTACACTGTATTAGTATTCAATTTTATAACAACAATTCATGTTTAATTTAAGGTGAGTAATGCACCCACATGACCACATTGACATACACTTTAGCAAACTGCATAGATTCAGATCTGCCAGTGCAGTTTATAATGGCAGATCTGTGTTTGTTCAGTTTGCAGTTGGATTTGATTTATAAGTGCATATATGGTACTTGGGAGCTATACAAGTTTACAGTGCTATAGATAGAGTTTCAGTATACTGAAGTAGGCTTGGCAGTGTTATAGTGGGTACATAGCACTCAGAACTACATTATGATTGGGTAGTTGCAGGTTAAGATATGCGTGTATGTAGTTGCGATTTATGGCAACCAGCACAACATTGGCTATGTGGTGCCAACCAATGGTAGAGTTTTGAAAAATGTAAAAATTAACTGCACAAAACCCTTCCCAAAAATGTACATGTGAAGTACATCAAAATAAAATATGAACTGTGACAATATTAAAATTCTCTATTATGTGTATAAAATAAAAGGTGAAGATAGCAAATGTAAATTCCTTAAAACATTATAAAAATTTTTGGTATAATTTGCATTTCCTTAAAAATGTTCAAGATTTTCTTGGGTGGTACAGCATCACATAGTTTCTTCACGTCAAAATTCTTCTGTGCAGATTAAGAGCAAAGCATTGTTTTGATGTGTATGTAGTGGACATAACTATATTAATGAGCATGTAGTGTATATAACTATGTTAATGAGTATGTAGTGTACATAAATATGTTAATGAGTATGTAGTGTACATAAATATGTTAATGAGTATGTAGTGTACATAAGTATGTTAATGAGTATGTAGTGTACATAAATATGTTAATACTGTACATAAATATGTTAATAAGTATGTAGTGTACATAAATATGTTAATGAGTATATAGTGTACATAACTGTAGTAATGAGTATGTAGTGTACATTACTATGTTAATGAGTATGTAGTGAACATAACTATATCATCATTGAGTAGTTTTAAGCTGAAACTATTTCATAGTGGGTTATTATCAGAATTTAACTAAAATTTAGCAATAAATTCACTTTCAAAACTAATTTTACCAAATGGAGCTCCTGGTGTTTGTTATGCTATATGTACAATGTCTTGATTATAGCAAACATGGAATTCCTGACTTGATCTGTGTTTTATGGACAGTCGTTATTGTAGTCTATTGAGATGGAATTCCTGACCTTACCTTTGTTAAATTTACAATATGCAGCCTTGTAGTACAGATCTCGACTGCTCCGGTGGCCTAGTGGTTAGAACGTACGCCTTGGATGCGGGAGGTCGCAGGTTCAAACACTGGCCGAGTCATACCAAAGACTTTAAAAAATGGTACTAACAGCTGCCTTGCTAGGCGCTCAGCATTAAAAGAGGTTAGTGTTAGGACTGGTCGGCCTGGTGTCAGGATAATGACTAGGTGGGACATCATGCTACATGTCTGCGGCATGATGCCGCAGTGCTAGATATCACTATAAACTGTCACACTGTAGACATCATAGCGATATGATTGAAAAGTTGTTAAAGCTATGTTCAAAATCCAAATCACACACACAGAGTACAGCTCTCCTTCATTATAACAATGTATTTGGATTCCATAACCACCAACTGCAGTAAGTACTGAACTGCATTATATCATGTACTACAGTATATATGGAACCACAATGTATTGAAAATAGCAAAACTGTGTTCTAGTGCGCACTATAAAAATTAGTTAAATATTGGTGTTTTGAAAGAGAAATGAAGATATAAGATTAATTTTTCATCGTATTTTCTTTCAACTCTTGTACATTGGTATGGTTTTGATCATGGTGTTCATAGTACCATGTTATATCCAGAATCATTTTATAACAAGGCACGTTATAATGGGTAGGGGAAAGCTGTATATGAAGATGGAATTCATGACCTTGGCCAACTTATGTACATGTACAGTCTTTATTGTAGTGTATGGAGATGGAATTTATGACCTTACCTGTGTTATATGTAGTCTTTATTAAAGTATATGGAAATGGAATTCATAACCTTACCAATGTTATATGTAAAATGTACAGTGTTCATTGTTGTATATGGAACTGCTTTATCATGAGAGACCACCATACTTTTGATACAATTGTTTTATGGCGTTTCCTGACAGAGAGGCTAGGAGAACTAGATGAAGCACCACCCCTTGCCATTTTGCCAATCTACTCTCAGCTTCCCAGTGACCTGCAGGCCAGGATTTTCCAGAAGGCCCCAGATGGAGTCAGAAAGTGTGTGGTGGCCACTAATATTGCAGAAACTTCACTTACAGGCAATTTATATTTTCTTAGATTCTTTTAAATTGTTTTTGAAAATCCATGTATGATCATTATTCTTTACATAACCAACTCCAACATAAATTTATTATCAGTTATTAAAAAGAATTTCTTTAACAATAACAAAAACAAAATCCACACACCAAATATGCATGCTATTTCAATTTTTAACACTGTTGATGCCTCTGAATTGCTTTCATCAAACCAGTCAGTTATCTGACCCTACTTTTTACCAACACAAGTCTGAAACTTAAGCCTTCACATACGATATCCATTCTAATTAAAACTTTAGATTCAGCCAATCAGGTTGCTCAGGGTCTTTGTTGTTTGTTCTGCTGATTACTTCTAATAAATTGATAAGACCCAATGCATTATGGGACAGAAGATCTGGATCTGTGCAGTTTGCAATTAGACTCGACATATAAGCAAGTACATGCGGTAATTTCCGTTGGTGAATTCAGGTTTGATCATGAAAAACAGGCCATTGCTGAATGCTTTAGACTGTTTGCATTGAGGATCATGGTTTCCTTCTCATTGTAAAGATTTATACAATGGTTAAATATGTTGACGGGTATTCTGGTTCCTTGCTTTGCCATTTGATTACATACTGGTTTCAGATTAATAACAAAGTATGTATTGTGTGAGAATTTAAAAAAATGTGTTGAATCTTAGTAAGAGAGTCACAGTCAGAAGAAAAAAACAGTTATCAAACTTTTGAATTTACATTTCATGGTGACCGTTTTAGTTTGCCAGTTTTTTTAAAAGTATATGCCAGGGTCCTCTGATTATTCAAGAATGAATAATAAAATGATACAAAATTCTAAATTGTGTCAGTGGCTGCCTACGCCATATTTAAAGTGCTTTCTTAGGCTTCCAGGTAATTTACTAGAACAATCGTAATCACAGTTGTAAATGGAATCATCAGTGTTTAGGTGTTTTTGAAAAAAACAAGCAAATAATGGCTTTTATGTGAAAAATTGATTTCAGAAGAGTTCCATTTTTATTTTGCTCAATTAATATGCTTTAGCAACATTCACTAGAGTGTTCAGAGTAAGGCACTGCACTGGTTATGAAGTAGTTCTTTCAGAACATTCATTTGCTTTGAAAATTCTAAATTATTCAGTAACTGACTTGTTATAAGCTACAAATTTTCCATCTGGCTTACATTTGCTTGTACACAGGTGACTACTTTATGCAGTTTCACCTTTCAGACTTGATTTTTAAACAGATATCATGCACTGAATACCATTATTATTATTATTATTATTATTATTATTATTATTATTTTGTTGCTGTTATCAAGGAATTAAGGTTAGTGCACAGTTCAGCAAAATCGTAAAGTACATGCTTGTTCTCTTTTATGTTCCTTGCAAGATGACAATATCCTACTCACTTTAATAAGTCATATAAACCATCAAGGACTTGTATGAAAAAAAGAAATCACCAATCTTAGTTTGCTTCATGCACTGTGACAAAACACTAGTTTAACTACTAATTGACAGCTTACATGTAACTAAAACAGAGGACTGACTCTTTGTTTGTATTATTAGGCTTACAAACAGCTGTTCATGACATAGCCAAGAAAAAAGACATTCAACTTGTGTGAGAGGCTTTCTATAAATTGGGAATGAAAACAAGATTAATGTGGCTGTTATCTGTAACACATGAAAACTTTGCCTTTCTTTACAAATTTGAAAATACTGAATGGTCCCCACTCCCAATGAAAAGGGATGTAATTTGTACTTCTCATAGATTTTCATTTTCATCAGAGATAAATTTAATTCATTGGCAAATATAACAGATAAAGATATCAAAACTTAACTGTCACATAGGCACAAAATGCAACAACCATTTCTACTATAGATTTATAACTACATTCCCACTATCCTGCAAACAAATTGCTTTGATCCTCTTTCTTATGATAAAAACTGCCTCATTTTCGAATTTCATGTATTGATGCCTACAAGTTTAATTGACTGTATGACTGGTGTTTGGTGAGTACAAGCAAGATTAAATATGTTTACGTGTCAGTTCATATGATATTACTTTATCTAAAAAATGCTTACCTCATCCAACAAAATTTTAATTTCATACATCAGTAGTCACAATTTGTGTGCTTCAGTGACCATTTAAGCAGGAAGAGACCATTATATGGTTAAGAAAAACATGTCTGTTGACTGTGGATAGCAGATGAACATTCCACACATGATTTAAGTAGATTTGCAAGGGCGAAATTAGAAAGGTTATAATAACCAGGTGACTGCTCTGTAAAGGTAACTGTCGGGACAGGTTTGATTCTATTGTGAAACCAATGGAACTAATTTTCTGTTTTAATTTCAGTGGATGGAATAATGTTTGTAATAGATTCAGGATACTGCAAGTTAAAGGTATTCAACCCCAAGATTGGTATGGATGCATTGCAAGTCTTCCCAATTAGTCAGGTAAAAAAAAGATGGCTTTCTTTTTTTCTTTATTAATATTATTTATCCACATTATATGATATGCATACTACAGACCTGCAAATGGGTACTTGTATTTGTGAAAAAAATGGAGTTTTGAAGTAATGTGAGTGAAATGTAGAAGGAACATAAACAAAATGCAGAATGAATGGAAACCAAATGCATTTATCAACAAATAAATTGAGCAAATACAAAATTCAGAATGATGAATGATAAACAAAAACAGAACAAAACATGAAAGTGCACTTCATGAATGAATTTTATGTCAGTTATTTTCAAGCTGCCTCTAAATATCAGTAGTGGGTATGACTTTATTATGACATTTCCAAAACAGATTTTTTACACTGACAGTTGAATGCATATGGCAATATAGTGATGCTATTTAATACAGATGGCAATATAGAGATGCTATTGAA
The DNA here is from genome assembly GCA_016617855.1 of Megalonaias nervosa. Classification (NCBI taxonomy): domain Eukaryota; kingdom Metazoa; phylum Mollusca; class Bivalvia; order Unionida; family Unionidae; genus Megalonaias; species Megalonaias nervosa. The sequence continues at coordinate 81,138 of JAECUM010000720.1, forward strand.
TACATATGGCAGTATAGAGATGCTATTGAATATGTATGGCAATATAGAGATGCTGTTGAATACATATGGCAATATAGAGATGCTATTGAATACATATGGCAGTATAGAGATGCTATTGAATACATATGGCAGTATAGAGATGCTATTGAATATGTATGGCAATATAGAGATGCTGTTGAATACATATGGCAGTATAGAGATGCTATTGAATATGTATGGCAATATAGAGGTGCTGTTGAATACATATGGCAGTATAGAGATGCTGTTTAATACATGTGGCAATATAGAGATGCTGTTGAATACATTGGCAATATAGAGATGCTGTTGAATACATGTGGCAATATAGATGCTATTGAATACATATGGCAATGTATATATACTACTAAATACATATGGCAATATATATTGATATTATTGAATACACATGGCAATATATAGATACTGCTGAATACATGTTATATTATAGACATACTACTGAATACATATGGCAATATATTGATGCTATTGCCTTTACACACCATAAAACTAGTATACCATTTTTTAATTCTATAAGCTATATGCATTGTAGATTAATAGGTGTGAGGTTAGTTAATATAGTTCTTTTTCCTTGTGTCCATATACTAAGAAATGCATAGACAGTAGAGAATAGACAAGTAATATCAGAGATATTGGCAGTGGTTGACTGGAAGAATAGAATTTGCTTTTAGAGTTTTGTTGAGTCCAACTGCAAACAACAAAGATCCTGATCTACCGTACCATATTACACCAGCAGATCAGGGTCTGTGTTGTCTGTTAACAAACTGCACAGACCCAGATCTGCCAGTGATCTTGAAGGCGAGTATATATGGTACTAATACAGATGATAGGGCCAAGTTAAAGAACAGATCAATCAGTTATTAAAATAGGACAAAAATGTCAAAATTTTGTGAAGGGGAAGAGTTTTGGGAAATTCACTAATTCCTTAGAATTATAAGAAATCCAAGTTATATGGATTTAGCCAAAGATACTATTTTGAAAGCAAGGGAACAATATTTAGTTTAGCCAGAAGATAGTGTAGATGCGAGCAGATTGATAAAGTACACCAAACACAGATATTAAATTTAATACTGATTTAATGTTTATGATTAGAGCACCAAGTGCAAAGATTAAATTTAATATAAATGATCAAAAATGCACCCAGTGTAGAATAAAATTTAATGTAAATGATAAGATCCAAATGCAGAGATTAAATCTAATGTAAATGATCAAGTACGCCCAATGCACAAATTACATTTAATATTAATAATCAAGTACACCCAATGCACAGATTTCATTTAACATTATTTATGCATAACAATAAATACCGAATTGTATGAGGAAAGATGTAATACATGCATTGTAAGAAAATATAGGATACATGAGTATATGTATTCATTCTGTCTCTCACTTTCTCTCAAACAAGCCACTATTCATTATTACCAATATTCTACAACATCAAAATCATAACTAAAAATAACGTCTATACTTAAAATATTTTAAAATATTTGGCTCTCTCCATGGAGACTACTCATGGGCTAGAATCTGAATGTACAAGACTATTATTCCCAATCAGTGCTAGGCTGATCCCTGCATTACAATGTATTCTGGGCTGATCCCAACTCAGGTAGAATCTGTGCTAGGCTGATCCCAGCTCAAGTAAAATCTGTGCTAAGTTGGTCCCAGTATTATAGTATACTCTGGGCTGATCCCAGCTCAAGTATAACTGGTGTTAGACTGATCCCAGCATTAAAGTCTATTCTGGGCTGATCCCAGCTAAGCAGACTAAGTGCTAGGCTGATCCCTGCACAAGAGTGTAGTCTGGGTTGATCCCAGATTAGGTGGAGTTGAGCTAGGCTGATCCCACCATGAAGAAAGTATTGTTATTTTTTCCTATTTAAACTATAAAAGAAATGTATTAAATGAGCATGACCTTTACATTATTAGTATAGCATATGAGTGTCCAATTGGAGGGAAAATGCCGAAGAAACATATTTTAATAGAAAAATTTCTAGCATTTGGGTAAAGAAAAGGCCTATTAATTTCTGTCTCAAAAGGTCAAAAGTCAGGGTCACTGTAACTGAAGAAGAAAAATGGTTTATGTACAAGAACATTAGTTTTACATCACAGACCTGGACCAAACTTTGTGAATGGTTTACACTTCAGATATGGAAAACCCAATCAATTTTGGGATCAGGGCAAATTTCAGGGTCATTGTAACAAAGAAGAAAAGTGGTTTCTGCACAAATGTATCAGCTATCTACACAGGGGACTATAACACAGGGCTGTATGTATAGCAGTCATGGGCAACATCCTCCAAGGCACAAGCCAGATAAGTGATTTTTAAAGCCATGCCCAGTGATGTAAATAAATGAATAAAACCAGGTCATGGGAAGGATCTGGCTTGCAGGCCGTATTTTTGCCCACCCCTGGTGTATGGTGTACTGTTCACAGTACTCTTGCTTACAGTATCATTTCATTCACTCCAAGAAGACTATAAAGATCTAATTTCAAGCACACAACTTTCAGGTCACAAGTCCAATGATTTAACCATGGAACCATTGCAGATCTCAGTAGTTCCCAAGTTTGGATACTAATAACATGACCCAAAGGGGAATAAGAACATACCCAGGAATCAGCGCACAGATTAACTCCACTTATATTGTCAAGAAAGTGCATGTACTTTAAGGGTGGAGCTATGAACAGTTTCTAAGTTACAAATCAGGGCCTAGTCCCCAGGGGACAGTTAGAGATCCATGGGAGAATGCTTGTAATATAAATGACTGGTCCTTTTTATGCCAAGATAATGATTCTATCTATATGGTTTAGGAAAGAAAGTCATACCAACATTAACAGTCCAGTACCTATGAGTTCTAAGCCTTTCTTTCCTCTCTATAAGTACATGTCTGAATTTGCATTCATAATCTGACACATTTCAACTATCTAAGTGAGTCGCATCAGGCCCACTGGTGCCTCTTGTTATTCTAGTTATTCAGGTCACTAATGAATGGCATACATCAAGTCTCTAATATGGGAACATGTGTTTGATACATATTTCTTGCAGTGATCATTGCCTATCCAGGAATGTCACTGTTTTTCTCAGGCAGTTAGGTACATAACATCTTTGGAACATATAAGTAAAACTAGAATCATGAATTCATGAATGAAACTCTTTCTTCCTTTAATTGCTTCTTTCCTTCTTGATAAATGTTTCAGCCACTGGTTCTATTTTTCTTTTGAAGTGGCACATATTTTTTTCTTTTCAACTTCATTTCAGTTTCTCTGTCTACCTCCATGAGCAAAAACAAGGAAGAAAATTAAGTTTTTTTTTCTGGTCTTTCTATAAAGCCACAAAGTTGTAATACTACAGTGCTTGATTTAATAGGTACATACATACATACACACACAGATATACATTCATACATACATACATACATACATATGGATATACATTCATACATATATACATACATAACTGCAAAAGAAATTTTAAATATTTCCATGTGTTAACTGAATATTTATATTTTTTGTCATTTATTCTTTGTCATAAAGATCTAAATTGTCCAAAAGTACTCCATAAACATGGGACAATTCCACTTCCTAAGAGGCTAATTTTGACCTTATAGAGGTGTATACACATGACATTATTCACTGTTCAGCATCTTAAACTGACCCATGCTGAGGACATGCCACACTACTCATGAACTAATAATACATACCTGGATTGTGTCAAAAGCGTATAGACTCCCGGAAGAACATTTTAATTTTGAAAATGTTGGGTGTTTTCCTCAATAATTGATTCTTTAGATGTTTCTGAACATTGACTTATAAACTTAGATACAAAAAAGTGCATTTTATTTCACAAGACTATCATGTGTTTAGTGCATTAATTGAATTAACACCAAATATCAGCATAAAAGATGAAAATGGAAAAATGATTTTCAGGGTATGACTATCGTAGACATTTTTACGTTAAGTGAAGAGCATAATACATCCAAAATGTTCATTCGTTTGTAAAGTTTTTGGTCCGAAACACTCAAAATGATTTTTTCTCTAAATCCCAATTTTTTTCCCTTTGGCACCCCAATTCTCATTCCACTCAATGTGGCAGGTATGCTCAGTCTGACCTGATGGGACTTTTAATTCAGACAGATTTCATTCCAAATGACTCAGTCTGACGTTGTGGAACTTTTACCTCAGGCACATTCCATTCCAAATAGCTCAGTTTGACCTGGTGGGACTTTTACTTCAGAAACATTTCATCCCAAACAGCTCAGTTTGACCTGGTGGGACTTTTACTTCAGAAATATTTCATCCCAAAGGCTCAGTCTGACATGGTGGGACTTGTACTTTAAACACATGTCATCTTCCAGGTCATTCAGCAGTTTGACAATGATGTATTTGCAGGAAATAAATACATGTATTATCCGTGCATATCATATGCTAACCCTAACCAATATTTCATGTGGTATTTGAAGCTGCTTTATGTACATTACGGGACCAAGGTAGGGTTACCTCTGAGGTAAGAGGTCGTAACTGCCTCAACCTCTTACCCATTTTGTTTGATTATTGTGATCGGGCAAAGTATTTGAAGTGGAAATCAGTTGTTGGAGGAAAATGTTTCTTTGATATTACTTATCCAATTATGATATGGGCACACTTTACCTAGATCACTTTTGTTGCTAAAAATAAGATTGGGAATGCAGGATTTTCAAGGCAGTGTACAGTTTACTAGTATAAAGATAGATCACATGGATGAAAACTTTTGAAATAAATTATGAGAAAAAAACAGTTTTCATGCCAGACACTTTTGATGGTTTCCATAAACAAGTGGATTTTTATACAACTTGAAAAATACTGAGTTTTTGAAGGAATCAACTGGATTTGTGCACGGAAATATTACTGTGTAACCCGATGGGTTTGAATTTAGTTGAATGACCACATGGATAAATGTAGACAGCACCATGTAGATTCATATTTTAGAGTACTGAGTGTTTTATTTCAGTATATATTATGCATCTTTAAAGACTTCATTAAAAAAAAAAGAATCTCATTTTGTAATTTATTCTTTTTCTGATAATTTACTATTAGTCATAGAAACCATCAATCATATGATTGGAAGTTATATGCATAACTCATGTCAGTCCCACTAATATGGAAGTGAGTTGCTTTATCAGAGTTTACATTTTTCCATCAGGTACAGTTGGTCACTCATTCTTTGTAACTTTTATTATTGTTAGTTAATGCTTAAAACATACTTAAAATTATAAAAACATTAAAATCATTGCAACAGTAGCTTCAAAAGGTAGGAACATAACATAATGCAAACAAAAAATATTACCTAGTGACAACTTGACACTTCATATTCAGCACCAGAATCATTAAATTCATGAGCGACCTCATACTCTGTGAATGAAATACATTTTTGATTGCACTTTGACCTGCAGTCTCAGCGAGTGAACATGCCTATATTTACCAGTTATTGAAAAGCAATGTTGCTATAGCATGTCACATCATAACATGAGGAAATGGGATATATTAAAGTAACCAGTTGCTAACAGACATGAATCATGATGACAAAAACATCAGATAAATATCTTCTAGTACTTGTGCCTTCTTCCTCTATGAATACAAGTATATCAATGTACAGTCTGAATATACCTCCCCCAGCCTAACCTATTTAAACAATGAAAACCATAAATGAGATTAAAATAATGCACAGAACTTAGTCATTTCATTCACTGATTTATAATTTCTAACCTGACTGTGACCAGTGTGGCCCTAACATGGTCAATGTCTGCATGTTCCATGCTTAACAGACTTTCCATACTAACATGGTGCCATATTGTGTACACTATGGGTGAGTCTATTTTTCTCAGACACAGTGATGTAGTTCATCTTACATGTATTTGGTAACTGCTGGATAATTCCATCAATTACGATACCATAAGGTTGAGAGGTGAGAGTTATAGTCCTTTGCGCACATGTACATAGAAATTACACTGCTTGTTCAGTCCATGTAAAGGGCAAATTGTAGTTATCATTCTTTTCCTTGGCTTGATTCAACATTATAAATATTGGAAGCAGATGACATAGTATTTACCTTCTATGTACATACATGTGTAGTTGTGCATGCACCCCTTTGCTGAAAATGGACTTGTCCAGGAACTGGACGTGAATGGCAAGGTCATCTTTTACACTGAAAACTTCCATTTGGTATGAAACGCACAGATGATGACTGTGTTAGGGCCACCTGGTCATAATCAGGTTTGAAATTGTAAATCAGTGAATGAACTTAGTTTTGTACATTTATTTTTTATCTCATTTATGCTTTTCATTTTTTAAATCCTTAGGGTGGTACAGACAAACAGGGAGGTATGTTCAGACCATACCTTTCTTTGGTGATCATTTAAAATAAATTTCTTGGTTGTGTGCTTTTATGTCAGTATTTGTGTACATTGTTGTGAGTATGAGATGAGCAGTTTGGTATAAATGACCATTTTATGTTTAACAGATGCTTTTAATTAAACTGTAATCTAAATACCAGTAAATAAAGTGAAATAATACTATTTTTGAACTGTTGATAATCACCTATTTGCCCTTTTTAACAAGAAACACTTGCAATTCCTGCAACAGTGTTGCATTATTATCCAGTCCAGAAGAAGCATCTGACATTATAGGCATTTCCTGCATAAGTTTACATGTACCATAATATTACCTGACTTCATTATAATGATATCGCTATGTATCCTCTAGTTCTTATATATATATATATATATATATATATATATATATATACAAGAAGTGTCATAAAAATAATTGCAAAAATCTTACTAAATTATATGCATGAAAGTTGAATGGTAATTCCTGTAAATCTGGTCCACAATGACTGCTCATCATGCAGTCATTGGTGATAAATTCTTTCTTTTTATTTAGATATGAGCTGGTCTGCATTACACAAAGTTATTTTGCAGAAATTATGAATATGATGTGAGTTCCATTTGGTAGACAGTTTTTTTCATAAACTGTTTAATTACATTCAGTATTTTTTTTACTAAGCTTTTGTTTCAAGCATTTTGATTGGTTCATACTTTATCATGTGACATAGACGATTGGAAGTTATTAGTTTGTAACACCAGAACAAAACTACTTGTTCTGGAAAACTACTTGTTCTACAATAACTATTCATACACTCTTCTTTTAAACTTTGACAATATTTGTAAATGGTGGTTAAAATATAGATTTGTTATTTATTTCTTGAGATTTGTTATCTTTTATAAATATTTGAAATTATAATCAGTGAGCTTCATATTTGATAAGATTCTTAAGTACTGAAATTTGAAATCAGTTACACACTATACTTGAACAGTGGTCACTTCACAATGGCCATTCATTCAGTGTGTAATTAATTTTCAAGCATCATGAGTTCATGATTTGTAAAATATCAAATTCAATTCATGACTGATTATGCTAAATAGGCCAGCATTTTTCAGTTGACTGAATTACTGGAGTAAACCAAAATGAACCAGAATAAAACCAGATCTATCCATAATGAATATATGTTGCTTAATAGACATTATGCATAAAAATAAGCTAAAATGTTTTTTGATTAGAAGGATATTCTTTATTGCAAAAATCTGTTTTGTGATACACATGTTTGAATGAAATTAAATTCAAGATCACCTGTGATCCAAAAATAACTTTGGCTTTATATTTATTTAATTTTTTAGTTCCTGATGAGTTCATTTTAAAATACCCAGTACACATTTTTACATTGCTCCCGCAAATCACTTGTAGCATCTATAGTCTATACTCACCTAGAAGTGTAGTCATCTGCAAACTGCACAGACCCAGATTTACAATCGCATAATGTCTATGCAGTTTGTTATGAGTAATCAGTAGAACAAACAACACAGACCCTAATCTGCCAGCACATTATATGACAACAGCTCAAGGTCTGTGTTTGCAGTTTGCCTCAACCTGTATGCAACCTGTGAACAGATATATAGGGTTCTTGTATCAGTATCCATCCTAGCATGAAAAAGCTTTGCTGATGGACTTAAACTCCATTTTGTGTAATATCTGTCCTATTTTTAACCTCCCTTTGATTTGTTTTCTAGAGTTATTTTGTGCATTCTTTGTCATAGCCAAACATAAATGCATGATTCATACATGTCAGACAAGCATATCAAAGACTAGCTTATTCTCATATAAGTCCAGTCCAACTGCAGACAGTATAGACCTTGACCTGCCATTGCATAATGTGTCTCCAGATTAGGGTCTGAGTCACTTTAGCTATTGATTACTTCCACTAAACTACATGGACGCAGATGTGCCTGCACATTATGCAAGGGCAGATCTGAATTTGTGCAGTTTGCACTGGGACTGGGCTTATGAGCATAAGCCTTCAAATATTAGTTAATTTCCCTTAGAATACAGTATCATGTAGTTTAACATTATTTTTTGTAACTTAAGACATAAATATTATTTGTTTTTATTCTATCTGGTTTGTTTTGGCTGTTCAGCCTACCCAGTATTTTGACATTTTGAAAAAATTAATCGGAATAAGACCATGTATTTTAATTAGAAATTATAATGAAAACAAATTAGCAGGTTTTATCAGTTAGAATACATTTTCAGAAAAGGTGAAAAATTGGGGATTGATAAGACCCACTATCTTATCATGTCCTTTCGCCAAATTCTCTTTATCAGTTTTTGAGATTTTGTTTTAAGGTTTTTCTTTTTTAAGTGACTCTGGCCATATCTAATGGCAGGTTGGTATCATTTATACACATATGAAATGTCTTTATGCCAGAATGCTATCTGCCAAGTTTGATTTAAACTATTCCCGTGTTTTTTTTGAAGAAGTTGACAATAGCAAATGTTAACAGATGACAAACAACACATGACAGAATTGGGACCATACCATAAGCTCACTTGGACTTAAGACAAATATGGCAGATAATAGGAAAAGTAGAGAAAGCTTCAAACAACTTTTTTTTCATAACCAGTTAGTAGGATTTTATGAAATTTTGACATGAAAGCATCCCATCAGTCCAGATTTCTTAGCCAACTGTTCATGGATTTGGCTTTTAGTTACATGTCAGCTAGTTGAGTGCTCTCCAGAATGCTTGGGCAAGTTCTTTGCCACACCCTTGTTTGACAGAGATCTCAGAATTGAAGATCGTCTAAGAAGTATGTGCATAATGTAATTTTGGACCCAAAAGTGTGAGAGTAGAAATTATTAGAATTAAACCCAGTTCATGTCTGACCTGTATGATGCTTATTTTTTTGTACCTTTCACTTCAGTAAATATAACCTGCATCTTAGTGAAACTTATTTTCTACTTCAGGCCAATGCCAACCAGAGATCTGGCAGAGCTGGAAGAACTGGACCAGGGTAAGACAGTCTGAAGAATTTTATTGTTTCAGTTTTTAGTTGCATCAAGAAAACAGGTTCATATCTACTGTATTACATTTGTGGCAAGCAGGTGGTACACTTGAATTTGTCTGCTTCAGTTACTGGTTACAGATCCATGGCTTGTTTGGACTTGATGTATTATTTTTATTTAAAGACTTTCATTTTAACACCAAAATCCATGAGGTAGTACATACTAAAGATTTACAGTCTAAACTGCACCAGCAAATGAACATATTCTTGTCAACATTCAGTGTAAACTGTACCAGCAAATAGACATATCCTTGTAAATATTCAGTGTAAATTGCTCCAGCAAAATGAACATATCGATGTAAACATTCAGTATAAACTGCACAAGCAAATGAACATATCCTTGTAAACATTCAGTGTTAACTGTACCAGAAAAAGAACATATCCTTGTAAACAGTCTTATATATGTATGTGTGTGTGTATATGTATGTATGTGTGTATATATATATATATATATATATATATATATATATATATATATATATATTATTTTTTATTTTTTATTTTCACTTTCCTTGACAACAGGCATTGCTACAGACTGTACACCAACAGGCAGTACAAGGATGAGCTGTTGGTGGCCACTGTTCCAGAAATACAGAGAACCAATCTGGCAAATGTGGTGTTGCTGCTAAAATCTCTGGGAGTTCAGGACCTACTACAGTTCCATTTCATGGACCCACCTCCTCAGGTAAAAAATGACAAATATCATATACAGTCCTACCAGTTTATGTCGACATCCTTGGGCCCGAGGAAATATTGTCGACATAGGCAGATGTCGAGATAAGTGTTGGGGTGGGGGGGTCTGAAAAAAAGATACAAGTTAAATTCGTCAGTAAGGGGTGACCTGTAGACTGACTAGTAGCATTTACACTTTGAGAAAACAAACAATGCAAATTTTGATTACATGAAGACAAAACCAGTGTGAAATACACTTGTATATTGATAAATTACATTTTGGTTACCTTTGTGTAATAAAATCCACAACAAAGTCACATCCTGATATGAAAAACATTCACTATGATTTTTAATGTCGGCATAAGCACATGGTTGCATAGTTGTTATTTACACACTTCAAGTACATGTACTTAAATTGGCCTAGATTTTGGTCAGTCTGTTCCCATCTTATTGAGGCTACGAAGGGGATGGGGCTATTCACAGGGAAATGAAAACCTGTCGACAAGTTGGTTTAAGCAGTACGTGTATTTAGTTACAGAAGTCATCTTGGAAAGTACATAGAATCGAACAAGAGATATGCGACTGATATGATTAATGAAGGCATAATATTGTATACATTGACACATGCTAATGAGGTATTAAAAGAAAATGATTCTTACAATACAATATTGTAACAATGTCAGCTCAAGTGGTATACATTTAAAATTTTTCACAGACATCTTTGCGAGATGCCCCACCCTCAGCTTCCTTAACAGCCAGATATTTAGTTTCCAGAGACTGTAAATTTAATCTGCGTTTTACACTGCTGTTGGTAGCCATCGTAAATATAAATAAAGTTAAAAAGGAAATTTCACAGCACAATAAACTTGTTTTAATCACTGATCACTTTGGAAAATGCGAGAACCGATCAGATTTCATTGCTTTTATTTAAGTCGCCGTGAGAGGCCAACTTTATAGGACCAAACAAAAGCCTGTTTTTTTATCCGACCACGACATTAAAGCCTGGTGGCAAGATCAACTGATTGTTGAATAAAGTACAGGTTAGAACTGGCCGCTTGCTGACACAAATGATTAGGTGGGAAAATTAAAGCCTGGCGGCAAGATCAACTAATTGTTGAACAAAGTTTGGGTCGAAACTGGCAGCTGGTCAACATAAAATGATAAGGCAGGAAAATTAAAGCCTGGTGGCAAGATCAACTAATTGTTGAACAAAAAATGGGTCGGAACTGGCAGCTTGTTGACATAAATGATTAGAAAACAAAGGATTTGTTCAAGCTGGGACCAAGGGCTTCTGTTGACGTGTACGTTTATTTTTTATCTCGACGTCGACATAAGCATGACAATTTTGGTAGTAATAGTAGACCAAGGGACTGGGACTTTGCTTTTTTGTCAAAATAGGCGGCTTGTCGACATAAGTGATGTCGATATAAGTGGGTAGGACTGTATATGGAAGTAATTTACTGCAGCACTTTTTACATCTGAACTTTGTTCATGTCTGTCTTTGTGCCACTGTAACCATTTATCTGGCCAGTTGTCTGTCAGTTTTGTCTGTCACTACTTTCCATGTAACCAAAACTCCATCCACACTGATAGAGGGAGCATGATCACAGAATGAGTCAATGAAGATATCTAAAGCTGTTGTGACTTAATGGTTAGTGTGCCAGACTGATGACGTAAAAGGAATGGGTTCAAATCCTACCATCAGATAAGCCCATATCAGCTACTGTGGCATGTCTTTGGGCAAGGAACTTTAATCATATTGTCTATGCACTATATTACAGCTATATTGCTGTGCTACAAGACTTCAAACCAAAACAAACTAAATCGAATCCAGGATGCATGCCAGTGGGATTGGGGTGGTGGTGGTGGTGGTCATTTGTCAGTGAGTGGCATTGACTTCTCTTGTAACCTGAACTCAGTCTGCACCAGTTGAGCAGGGGTGATCATACCTGAGATGATGTTTTACTATAGATGATAATGACAGTTTTGGCTCCTGGATGCAGTCATTTTTTGTGATGGGGGTGGAGCAGGGGACAAATATAAAAAATGCAGATATTTATGATGGCTTCCATCTCAACTAACTAGAGTTATTTATCCATATTTACAACAAATATGTCCTAAAATGTTGCTTACAGTTGAAGCAAATGATACTTTTCAACAGTTTATAAAGTATTAATACACAGATTTCTCTCCCTGTATTTATCCAGCTTAATCAAGTTCCAGAGACTAAAGTGATTTATACTGTTTCATGTATTTACCCAGCTTAATCAAGTTCCAAAGACACTAAAGTGATTTATGCTGTTTCATTTTCAAAGCTCTCTGTGTCCATAAGTGAAGCCATCTATGTCAACATTTATTAAGCCTCCAGACTGAGTTTTGATGATCTGTTGACATTGTAAAGTAAAATCCATTGGAGTCCAGATCACATGAAATAATATTTATAGAAATTAAAATCTGAACAGTCAGTTATGGAGAACATCTTCAAAATGCAGATTGTTATGCTTTTGTGGAACATTCTGTGTAAATTAAAATTCCTTTCTCTGGTAAAATTTATTCCAACTTAATTCCTGAAAATTTCTGTTAAAGTTAAGAAAGAGGTTGTCCAAGATTATTGACTGTTACCTCCCTTGACAAAGACTTGTTTTTCCATTTTGTGTGATGTCATTCTAGAATAAGCATGTCAGCTAATATAGAAAGTGTATTGATAGTGTGATCATTTCAATTACACATGGTAGATTTTTTTGCAGTATAGTCACAAATTGTAATAAAAACCAGAAATGGGCTGTTTTCCTTTTTTGTTGAACCAGTGTGTTAGTAGGAAGCAATACTTGAGAGTATATTTTCTGGTGATGGTGGTAACTGCAACATAAACAATTAATAAGGTTTTGATTAAAGTTTTTCATTTGCATTCATTTCCTTAAACCCTTGATAGATTTTCATTATACTTGGCATGAATCAGTATGAAGCTAAGACAATTCATTCTATGAAATGCTCACTCACTCCTTTTACATGGGGTCAAGGTGCCAATAATAGATAATATGCATTAGGGTTTTGGTTTAGGTATTTTTATTTGCTTATATTTCCTAAACCCATTGATGGAATTTCACCATAAATGGGTAAGTTAATATGAAGCTGAGCCAGTTTGTTTGGTGACATACATGCTGGTTCCTTGAATTCAAGGCTACAGTCAAAGAAAATGTGTGTTGTTGTTTTCTTTTTTTTTCTTCTTAATTTGTTTATATTTCCTATGTCCCTGGATGGATTTCCTTCTTATTTAGGATGAATTCTTATGAAGAAAAGACAGATTAATGCTCTTACCTCTTTGAACTTGAGAGTCAAGGTCACAGTCATAGAAAATTTTCATTAAAATTTTCTTGAATGTTTTTCAATTGAATCTTTTTCTTTAACTTCTTGATGGATTTTGTTCAGAATTGCAGAGATCGATTTCTGTGATATCTCTTTAACCTAGCAGTCAAGGTCACATTTTAAAGCAATGCTTTAATCTGCATGCAGGCCCTGTCCTTCTTCTAATAATTTTTTAACGAAGAAAAACACAGAAAATATGGATCTACCAATATACTTTTTCAAACCAGAAAGTATTATGAAGAGATTTCCTAGTAGGCCCTCCTGCTTATTATTATTTTATTCTATGCATATTACTAGTAACCAAATCATCACAAATCATTACAAATGATGAAGAAAATAATTAGACATACCATTTAAAATTTCTCAAGGAAAGGAGATAGTAAGCAAATGAGAGAGAGAGGAAGAACATTATCTAAAAGTCATCCATTTTAAAGGGTACTGATATAATCACAAACACATATCTTATTTATGATGGAGAAAAAATATCAGCAAATTTGAAATAAAATGTGAAATACTATTGTGGAAGATAAGGGGTTACTGTTAAAGGGGGCAGGACTGCTCATGTCCCAGTTCAAAGAACTGCAGTTCATTTTGGAATAGCACAGTTAATAATCAAAAGTATTTGTTCTTTCAGTGTGGTTTATATAATACAAAAGTTAGAAGTTAGCAAAGGTCATACTTTATTTGAATAGACACTATCTTCGTAATTCTTCCTAATAATTGTAATCACTTGTCTTCCTTTTTCTCTCTATGACTATATAGACCATAATATGGCATTAGTTATTTTAATTTCTCAAATTTACACAAGATTTCACATCCTATTGCATATTTCCCACACGTACTGTCTCTGTTAGCGAGTTCTTTGTTCTAATGATACTTCAGTTCTGCATACTTATCACTGGGAGGTAATACTGACACCAACTTTTATGAAGGTCATACTTTTAAACGTAATTATTCATAAGCAATGCCATATATATCCATAATAAGAATGAACATGGGGTTATCAGGTCCTGAAGATTCAAAAAATAAGTTTAAGCAGAAATCTCCTTGTTTAACCATCTGTGATATTCCAATAGCAATGTATGTAAGCTTGCAAGTAGCTTCCCATATGTCAGGGCTTCTTTAGATAAGAAACTTGGAGTGTTTTGAAATTTTGCAGACAAAAAGTGGGGCATTGGTCCTGCAAATCTGAAAATTTTGTGTTTCTAGTTTGATCCTTGTTCAGGTTTTCATCTGTGTTGTGTATTGTGACCTTGTATGATTCTGTCCATGCATGCATGTTTAATAATTTCCCATGACTTTTTACACTGCACCTAAAGAAGAAAATTTTAATATTGATGCTTTTTTACAGGGGAGATTAAAATTTTCAGCCACTTGGTAGATGTCAGGTTGATGTTTTGGGTCAGTAAGAGCCATACAAGTTGTACATAGTAAAGCTATGGAGATTTGGCCATTGTTGACACTCTTCATTGAAATGCAGAAACAATATAGTAATTACCTCATCCGTCTGTCAACTGCCTATCTATCTGTCCATTCGTCTGTTCATCTATTCACACTTCTTGTAACCACCTTAGCTATGCAACCCATATACATGATTGTAAGTCATTTGATAAGTGAATTGCCTATTACATGTGAGTGTTCCTTTTAATGGTTTTATCTTTTGTGATTCGATTTTGAAGTTATTGCTCTTCCATCAATTTTGAATCGGTTCTAAAGCAGATCCTATAACTAGTGAGCACAGTAACATATTCTGATGTAATTGGATGTGTCGCTTGTCTCCTAGACCTAGTCGTGCCATTTATGGGTTTTGTCTTGTCAGTTCCGTTCTAGAATTCTATGGCGCTTTATAATTATCTTTGTATCTTATGCAATTGGTGTCTAACTGGCATTGCGCAAGGACCATTCAACATATTATAAAGCAGTTTTGCATGAACATTGATAGACTTGCATGTTTTTTTATGAATTTAGTATTTTAGAAGAGTTCTGGCTCCCAGATTATTCATTGCCCTGTCGTTGATTTCAGCAGCATAACTTTAGTAAGCATTATAGGATTTCAGACAAATTATGCAGACAGCTTTTATTGAGGAGTCCCTAATTTGTTAAGTTTTCAGCATTTCACAACAGAATTTATAGGAATTATGGCTTCCTGATTGCTTGTCTACATGACCTTGGTTTCCACAAGATAACTTCACCAAAATTTGGCATGCAGTTTCTGATTGATGAAACCTTGAATGAATTCAATTTCCAGTGTTTCATGATATCATCTATAGAAGTTAGGCCCCTGATTGGCTGTTCTTCTGGCTTTTTTTCTGCAGCAGTAACTTTATTACGCTATGTTCAAATTTGACATTCCACATCGTCATTTATAGGAGCTATGGCCCTTGAGTGCCCATCCTTCTTTATTCTGGTCTCCAAACCATATCTTTACTAAACTTTGTTGGATTTCAGCTAAATTTGGCATGCATCTTCATACTGATGAGACCTTGACCAAGTTTTAATTTCAGCATTCCATAACATCATTTATAGAAGTTATGTCCCCTGAGTGCCTATACTTCTTACTCTGGTCCCCACAGCCTATCTTTACTGAGCTATGTTGGATTTAAACAAATTTTTCCAGCAGTTTTATACTGATGGGACCTTTAGTGAGCTTGGCTGGCTAGAGTATACATCACAGTTTTCTTACATTATATTAGAATTAGTTCTCAGTGCACACAAGTAGCAGAAAAAGATCATAAATATTGACATTATGCACTGTTGCTATGGTGATAGATATGTTTGTATGACTGTTATATCACTATAATTCCAGTTTTTATAAATTGAATGCATTTTCTACGTTTTGATTGGATGTAAACGGTCACGTGATACTGATCTGGAATTTTTTACACATCAATAAATTCTGCAGACTACTTTGGTTCCCTGTTTCAAGATCATTTGATGTGAAGTTTTATCTGTATCAACACCTTACACCCTTATAATAACAACAACAAGCTCCCACCCACCCACTTCTGTGATTTCCGATCAAAAATGACAAGTCACAGATTAAAATTGACCATTAGAAGTTAAACAATGTAATTGCATAGACCTTCCTGCACTCCAACACTCACCCCTTTTGCCGAAGAAGGCATATGGCAGGCTTTAGAAGCCAATGTTCAGAAATTATTGCATTTCACCACGACAGCATGTTACAGCAGCAGTTATTAAAGGTCAGGGTCATATTCAGCCAAGGGATCACACTAAAAATGGACACAAATTTGCTTTTGAAAGACCGAATTGAGTAGAAAGTAACAACGAAGTTGCTATAACAACACATGCCATCTGCAAGCCTAATTTTCAAAAAGAAAAAAGAATATTCCTGGTTTAACCGCAACAACCATTTTTTATATATTAAAATAATGATCATAACGATATATCACTGGCATGACCGGCTATGACATTCTACCCCTTATCACTGTATAAAGAATCGATCAATCTTGGCTAGCGAAGATAGGGCTGTGTATTCTATCGCAGTTAAGAGGCTAATGAAAGAAAACTTCGATATACATAAAAATGAATGCTTTGTTGATTAAATCTGCTGATCTGGTGTTAGAAAGGAAGTAAATTGGAATTATAAGGATTAAATGATCATGGTTGGGCATTTATCTAATCACTCACAAAGTTTACATAAAGTCCTCTGGACTTTATTTACTTTATGAGTGATTAGGTAAAATTTACACATCGATAAATACCCAACCATGATCATATAATCCTATAATAATAAAATCATTCTAAAATAAAAAACATTCATCATAATATTTTAAAAACTAAATGATTGAAATACTTTGTAAAACGAAGAGTTATACTTTTATTTTAGTTTAAATTATTTTAACTAGATAATTAAGTAGTAATTATTATTAGTTAAAAAAAGATAATACATGGATCCTTTTATCCTCATGCCTGTCTCTCAGTCTGTCCATTCTTCCATCCAGCACAATCTCAGCACAACTAGTCCCACAGTTTTGTTCATTTGGCCATCAGGCCAGTGGAGCTTATGGTATGGGCATATGGTTGTCATACATCTGCACATCATCAATTGCTTGTTACCTCATGAAGTCTATATTTTGGATCCATTTTCAGTTAAACTTGGAATATGTGTTTATATCATGAAAATCTCAGATAAGTTTGATGATGAGCAAGATCAATTCATATTAAATAGATAATCTTGTTCCTGATTGGTTGAACTTGTTACCATTCTGGAGGCTGTGTTTTCCCTCAAATTTTTATCAGACCTGGAATATACTGTATACGTATATCATTAAGATCTCAAACAGTGTCAATAATTAGTGAGATCCATGCATACTATGAGGTGATCTTGAAACAGATTTGTTACCAATCGGGAAACCATACTTCTGATCTGATTTTGGTCACTTGCAATATGGTTTTGTATCATCAAGATATTGAATAGATTCAATAATGGGTGAGATCCGTTGGCATCCGTTAGTCCCGAGAGACGATGGAAATGCGCCCATGAGAGGTATCCTGGCTGGTAGTTGTGCAGAGTCTTCTGTGGCTATGGAGCCCCACACAGGAGTAGCAATCCTTGCTGCAGTTGCTGCACTTGAAGGTTAAGTCTGGTGTGGGTTGAAGCTGCTTCCTCTTCCTCTGAGATCATTTTTCATCAGCGAGCAGACGTAGCTTGTCCTCGCCGGCTTTCAGACCAGTGATCAGAGCATGTCGCCAGCTGGACTTGTCTAGAGCAAGCTCTTCCCGGGTGTTGACATCAATCTCAAGGGCTTTAATGTTGTGCTTGCAGACATCCTTGAAGCGGAGATGTGGCCGTCCAATCGATCTTCTGCCAGAGGCAAGCTTAGAATAAAGAAGGTCTTTGGGGATCCGTCCGTCATCCATCCGACATACATGGCCTAGCAATCTGATGCGACATTGGCGGAGGAGTGTGACCATGCTGGGAATCTTGGCACCTTCAAGCACCTTGTTGTTTGTCACTCGATCGCTCCAGGTGATTCCGAGTATGCGTCGGAGGCATCGCATGTGAAAGGCACTCAGTCTTTTCTCCTGTGAGGTGTACAGGGTCCAGGTTTCGCCGGCGTACAGGAGAGTGCTTAGCACACAGGCACGGTACATGGAGATCTTAGTGTTCAGGGTCAGCATGCTGTTGTTCCACACTCTCTGCGACAACCTAGAGAGAATTGTTGACCTCTTTCCAATCCGCTTGCTGAGCTCGGCGTCGAGTGAGAGGTTGTTGGTGATGGTAGAGCCGAGGTACGTGAACTGACTGACTACTTCTAGTTTGTAGTTGTTGATGATGATGCTGGGAGGATCCACGTCCTGAGCCATCACGTTGGTTTTCTTTAGGCTGATGGTCAACCCGAATTCATCGCATGCTTTAGCAAAGCGGTCCATCAGGCATTGTAGTTCAGCTTCTGTGTGAGTGGGTAGAGCAACATCATCTTCAAAGTGCATGTCCCTAATGGTTGCTTCTCTTACTTTGCTCTTTGCCTTCAGTCGTGCCAGGTTGAACAGTCTGCCATCTGATCACGTGTGCAGGTAGATGCCTTCTGTGGACGTCCCGAAGGCGTACTTAAGCAGGACAGCGAAGAAGATGCCGAAGAGCGTGGGGGCAAGGACACAGCCTTGTTTCACTCCACTGTGGACGTTGAATGGGTCGGATGATGAGCCATCATACTGCACTGTGCCTTTCATGTTGTCATGGAAGGACTGGACCATGCTTAGCAGCTTTGGAGGGCATCCAATCTTCGCCAGGGTTGTGAAGAGTCCATCTCTGCTGACCAGATCGAATGCCTTGGTGAGGTCTATAAAGGCCAGGAAGAGGGGTCTGTATTGTTCTCAGCACTTCTCCTGCAGTTGCCTGATGGAGAAGATCATGTCGATTGTGGACCTCTCTGCGCGGAACCCGCACTGAGACTCTGGATACACTCTGTCAGCAAGCGTCTGCAGTCTGTTCAGGATGACTCGTGCAAAGACTTTACCCAAGATGCTGAGAAGTGATATGCCCCTGTAGTTGTTGCAGTCGCTTCTGTCGCCCTTGTTCTTGTACAGGGTTACGATGTTGGCGTCTCTCATGTCCTGAGGTACTGCACCTTCATCCCAGCACTGGCAGAGGAGGTCGTACAGGTGTGTGAACAGCATGCTGCCGCCGCACTTGATGACTTCTGCTGGGATGCCATCCTTCCCTGGGGCTTTACCTGAGGTCAGTTTGTCTAAGACCATCTTTAGTTCTGCCGCAGTAGATTTCTCATCCAGTTCGGTCATACAATGGAGGTTTTCAGTGGCGCTGAGGGCATCATTTGTCACGTGGTTCTCTCTGAGTACAGTTCAGAGTAGTACTCCACCCAGCGCTCCATCTGCTTGCCCTTGTCATGGATGGTATCGCCTGCAGAAGACTTCAGTGGTGCTATCACTTTCTTCGTGGGACCCATTGCTTCCTTTATGCCATCGTACATGCCCCTGATGTTTCCGATATCTACTGCTGACTGGATGCTCTGACAGAGCTGGAGCCAGTATTCATTGGCGCACTGCCGTGCTAGCCTCTGCACTTTGCTTCTGGTAGACCTGTATGCCTGTAGTGTCCTCTGGCGGGGGAACGCTTGTATTCCAGGTGAGCACTGTGACGCTCTTCGATGGCTGGCATGAGTGTGGTGGAGTTTGCCTCAAACCAGTCGTTGTTCTTTGTCTGCTTCTTGCCAAAGATTCTTGTGGCTGTGCTGTACACAGTATCTCTGATGTGGTCCCATCTCTCTTTGGCACTGCCGTAGGGAGGTTCTGAACTGAACGCCTTAAAGAGGGCGTAAGTGAATTCCTCAGCCTTGTCTGGATATGACGTCTTGCTCACATCAGTGTGTGGTTTACCCACTTGCCTAGAGTGATGGATCTTCTTTGGCTGAAGCTTAATTTTACAGCAAACTAGCGAGTGATCGGTGTCGCAGTCAGCGCTGTGGAATGTACGAGTAAGAAGCACACCCTTCATGGCAGACCATCTCGTGATGATCAAGTCCAGCTGTTGCCAGTGTTTGGACTGGGGATCCCTCCAAGACACTTTGTGCTGTGGTTTCGTCTGAAAAAATGAATTGGTGATGCTGAAGTCGTGGTACGAGCACATCTCTAGTAGTCATTGCCCGTTTTCATTCATCTTCCCAATGCCAAACTTGCCAAGACACAAAGGCCAGGAGTTGTGATCGGCACCCACCCTAGCGTTGAAGTCGCCCAGTAATATCAAGTTCTCTTCCTTGGGAATTTTGTCGATGAGCGAGTTGAGCTCATTGTAAAATGCATCCTTAGTATCTGTGGTGGCACTGAGTTTGGGAGCGTAAACGCTGATCAGGTTGACTGGCCCAGTTGTGGTGTGGAGGCGGAGAGATAGCAGTCTTTCATTTCCTTGTTGGCAGGGTTCTATCATCCCCAGCAGAGAGTTCCTGACGGCGAATCCAACACCATACTCCCTGACTTCGTCGGTGCTCTTTCCTTGCCAGAAGAACGTGTAGTTCTTTTCTCTGAGGGACCCGGAATCTGGTAGCTGTGTCTCCTGTAGTGAGGCGATATCGACATGGAGTCTTGCAAGTTCATCGTTGATGACTGAAGTCTTTCGAACATCACTGATTGCCTGGAGATCATCTGAGAGCCCAGTCAGATGGTCCGGACATTCCAGGTACCTAGCTTGAGGATTGCTGATTTCCTTGTTGCTTTTCTTTTGTTGTTTCTTGGTGCAGTAGTTGCAGCCCGCTTGTCAGGTACTCGCATACCTTATGCCATGCGCACCCAGCAAGGCAGGCGAGCTGTGGCGGGACGGCACCTTATTGACTGGGGGCTGCCAGCTTGAGGCGGGCGATAGCTGTCCAATGAGACCTGTTGATCTCTCCCACCGTCGGAAGCAACCCCTGGTGTCTGACTCTACGCCAGTCAAGTGGTGACTTATAACCGGTAACTGTTGCTTCCCGTGTTGAGTCGATGCTGTGAGGCGAAGCTGGAGTGTCCTCTCCAGGGCGCAAGCCTGGGCAGGGTGATATGGAGAATCAGCTGTTGCCCATGCAACTGACTCCCCCTCTCCACGCAGCTGATGGATCCAAGGGAAAGGACAAGCCAATACGTCATGGCACCAGCGACGTGGCAGGAGTTGCAAAGATGGCACTGAAAGCAATGCCAAGTCGCCTTAGGGACTCCATCTCCGGATTTTCTGTTGGGATTTACTCCCTTAGCCTTTCCCATGAGTGGGTATTGTCGCAAGGCAGCAAAGGTTTGAAGTCGGAGTTTACCTTCTCCTAGACGGGCGACCACCCAAGGTTAACGGGCCCCATCTGCCCGAAGCATCTGGTTTTGAGGTGCCAGAAACTTGCCTGTCATCCCTTCTCCAGTCAGTTTAAACAGGTTCCGCCGGGCTTAGTAGTTAAGCCACTCGTGAAGGCCTGGAGCTGGATTTGGTTGTCAGAGGCTCTCTCAGGCGCAAGCCATTGGGGGATTTCCAGGGGAAGTGGGTGCTTATCTCCCACATCCGCCCCTGGTGATAACAACACTTGGAACCCAAGGGTGAGATACATGCATAATAATGAGATAATCTTGCATCTGGTTGACTGAGCTGGTTACCACTCTGGAAGCCATATTTCTGATCTGATTTTGCATTTAACATCAGATGTTTTGCATATATAAATTCAGTAATGAGTGAGATGCAAGCAAATTAATGAATTAATCTTTCATCTGATGGGTTTTGTTTGTTATCACTCTGGATGATTGTAGACTCCTTATCAGGTACAGAAAGAATGTTGGTTAGTTAATATTTTGGTTAGTTAATATTTTGAGTATAACACATTTGTTGATATCAGATTAGTTTTCTGCAACTGCATGGCTGATTTATGGCAGGTTGTAAATCACTCAAGATTTCCAAATGTTCGCTCTCTTATTAATTTTTAGCTTGCTGGTCATAGACACGAAGAACTTATGCTTTAGCTGTCATCCAGCATCCATTTGACATTTTTTTATTACCGCATGTTTTAAACTGCTTGGAGGATTGCTGCAAAACTGCATGAATCCCAAGATCTAGTTGGTTGTAAATGAAATTGGTGCACCTCAGACTTCATCATGACAACCAGCTTGAAAATCCTATCACTACTCCTTCTTAATGGATATTCATATTGACATGAGGTTTTACTAAAATACTTTTTCTGATGTCTGTGTGGTCTTCAATATAAATGGTGCCCCTCAGACATCCAATAGAGCTGCCATGCTATCCATCTTGAAAATCTTATCACTGCTGAATGGAAGGTAGTACCTACATGCAGTTTCAATAAAAGAGTTAAGATATATGTTAATACTAATTGCAGTTGGTGTCAATCTGATATTGCCACCAAATTTTTTTATTGCTGCTTCTCCTAAATCGATTGCCATATGTACCTTGGGTTTTCAACAAAAGACTTCTTATGTTTTGTTGGTTCTAAATGAAAATGAGATCGATCTAACATACAATAAGGCTTGCATAGTTCCAAATCTTAAAATTCTTGCAGTTTTTTTAATATCTAGTTTGTATCCAAAAAAAAGTTGCCATCCAATATGGCACACTTGATGGCCATCTTGAAAATATTGTTGTTTTGAATGGGTAGTTATAGTCACTTGGGGTGTTCACCAGAAGTACTTCTTCTGATGTTGATTGTTCCTAAATAAAAATGATGCCAATTGGAGCTCCAATATGGCCACCATGGTAACCATCTTTAAAATTTTGCCATGACATGGAGTGTTCATTAAAAGGCTTTATATGATATACATCTCTCACTTGTTATGACACAGTGGTAGGGATCCATTACCACTGACTGTATAATACAGAAAGCCATGGTATTGCAGGCACTATAAAAAAAATTTAAATGTGTTTTTGCAAAGAAAATGAATATAAAAGACTAACTTTCAGTGTGTTTTCTTTTAACGCTTATGTGTTCTACAGTGGTATGATTTTGGGGTCCATAGTTGTACCACGTTATATCTGAAATAATTTTATAATGAGGCACATTATAACGGGTGAGCTGTTGTTAGTCCTGTATAAAAATGGTGCTGATCAGACCTCCAACATGATGTTCTTGGAGGCCACCTTAAAAAAATCTTGTTTTGCTAATACTGCTGAATGGATAGTCATAGCGACATGGAGGTTTTGCTAAAAGACTTCTTACACAATGTAGTTGGACATAAATTAGAATGGTGCCAATCAGACATCTAGTATGGCTATCTTGGTAGCCATCTTGAAAATAAGAACAGATAGCAATATTAATATGGGGATTCACTGCAAGACTTTTCTTATGATGTCTAGTTGGTTCTAAATAAAAATGGTACTGATCAGACCTTTGTACCAGATATTTCTCCAGGGTGAATGGCACCATATTTTTATTTTTTGAAAACTACTCCTGCACAACATTTGCTTGTTCACATATTATTATAATAGAACCTGCAAAATGAGTCTCTTGATAGTCATCCTGAAAATCTCTAAAATCTTGTTATCACTACTCTGCTTCCATCATTGGTCACGTTGATATGGGGTTTTCACTGAAACACTGCAGTATTTAATTGGTTTTAAATGAAGATGGTGCAGGTCTGACCACCAACAGATCTGCACTTTTGTGAATAAGTTTTGAAAACCAGATGTAATCAACCTTGGAATCCTGTCAGAGGTCATTGCTTATATTTTTGTACTTTATTGAGCTTGTGAACATGTTGACTTGCATGCATGCAGGTGAATTTTGACCCAATTTTATATTTAGCTGTATTCCAGTGAACAAGTTGATGGTCAGCACTTTGACATTGGTATTACGTTTTTAAGTGTATTGGTTCATAACATGATAAAACAAACATCAGTGGATTTTTGCCATATAATCCAGTAGGCCATTAGTCCCTTAATGAGACTTTTGTTATCATTTAACCCATTTTATGCATTTAGAATACCTTGATTGGTACTTAAATAACTCCAAATAAAATATTACTTGTACAGGGAAATCATGCTATATAACACAATGGTTGGGGTCCATGGTGCCATCATATTACATAACCGTGCAATATCTAAACAAGTCAGTGAACTGAATAAAATGTTGCATTAATGTGGCATATAGACTGTACAAGATTAGGGTGCACAAAACTACAGTCAGCAGTGATGCAGTTACCTACTTGAATGATACATGTTAACTTAGAAATACATAAAACATGGTGATTGCATAACTTCTTTTTTGAAGGGAATCCAGAATGAGTTTATCACTATTTCTAAACTTCTTGGAGGATTACTTTGAAACTTTACACACACTCATTCATCCCAAGGACAAGTTGGTCCTAAATTGAAGTGGACATCTAATATGGTCATTACAATGGTCAATTGGAATTTCTTGTTATAGCTAATCCTTCTTCTACATGGATGGTTTGGTTTAGTTTTGTGGGGTATCTAGTAATCCTCATGCTGTCAGCATGTGATAGACTACACATAACAACCAGTATATTTCATGGAGTAAGAACCCAGGAAGAATCACTGCCCCAATGGAAGCTACTGGCAAGCATTCTCACATATCCATGATGGCTAAGCCAAGACTTGAATCCATGCAGTCAGGTGAGATGTGCGTGATCTATAAAGGTGAGCACCTTAGACCACTTGGCCACCTAGTGGCCCCTATGCATGTAATGTCACATCAACATGGGAATTTTGCTAAATGTCCAGCTAGTCCTAAATGAAAATGTTGACACTGGGACAACCATGATGGCTTTCAGTTGCCATCTTGAAAAGCATGTTCTTGCTACTCCTCCATAATGGATGGTCATATCAGCATGGCATTTTCACTAAAATGATGATGCCTAGTTGGTCCCAAATGAAAATTGGTGCTAATCTGACCTCCAGTATGTCCATCATAAAAATATTGTTTTCACTTACTCCAAGATTAACGGTCATTTTGACATGAAGTTTTCTCCAAAAGACTTCTTGTGTTATCTTGTTAGAACTAAATGAAATGGTGCTGATATGGCTTCAAATATGGCCTCCATGGTAGCCATCTTGAAAATCTTTTTGTCACTACTACTCTTTAAAAGAAAGTCATGGATTTTCACCAGAAGACTTTTTATGATATATGGTTGGTTCTAAATTAATATGTTGCCAATCTGACCTCCAATATGGACACTATGGTGGTCATTTTGAAAGTCTAGTTTTTGGGGTTGTCATAAAAGACCTTTTATGATATTTACCTGGTTCTAAAAGAAGATGGTGCTGATCTGACATCCAGTATGACCACCACAGCAGTCTTGAAAACCTTGATATCACTACTCATTTTCAGTTGGTAGTCATGTTCACCTGGGGTTTTCACCACAAGACATGTGATTTTTTTTCTAAAATGAAAACTGAACTATATCAGAGATGGTTGCAACTCTCAGCAGTTAAAAAGAAGAAATAGTCTTTTCTTGAATTCCTGAAAGCTCTTTTTGGCCAGTAGAGTATTAGTCCTATCAACATTTTCCCTGTGAATTGTTTAGCTGCGACTATCTATCCAATTCCCATAATGACTACCATATGTACTTGCTTATAAGTCAAATCAAACTGCAAACAACAAAGATCCAGATCTGCTGTAGCATAAGATACTTGCAGTTCAGGGTCAATCTTGTTTGTTCTACTGATTACTCCTAGCAAACTGCACTGATCAAAATATGCCAGTGCATTATGTGCCAGCAGATTTGGGTCTGTGCATTTTGCAGTTGGGCTCATCCTATGAGCAAGTAAAAACGGTGTATCAGAGTGATCTGATGATGATGATGAAAGTCATAATAACTTTTGTATTAACTTTTTTGTCCCTAAAGCAGAACCCGATAGTTGCAACCATTTGCTGTGGGATTTATTTTCGTGATTTGTAATTACTTAATAGGGTAGTAAATTAATTCATTTGTCACTTTGAGTAATAAACTCATTTCGAAAAAAGCATGGATGTGTATGCCAGTTGATTGAACAAGATTTGGATGTCATTTGTTTGTCCTGGATTGAACACAGTTGTATACAGTGCATGGAAGACAAACACAGTGAAAAATTATTAGCTTTATTATTGATAATTCAGTGCAAATTAGATTAACAATTATCAGCTTTTTTAAGTTCTGACATCTTTAAAAAATGGCAGGTTTACAGCAAATTCCAGTGACATCTGACAGACAGATTTTCAGTAATAGAAACTTGTAATCATTAAAGGCAAGGCAATTTAATTTCTTTAGAATAGAATACATGTCACCAGATAAACAAAAAATAACTCTTATTTGCTGTGGCAATAAAACTTTTTTCTAATTCCAGAATCATATGGGAGAAGTTGTAGAGGTTCAACATTCAGGAGCCAGATCTTGACCATGTTATATCTGAATTCATGTTATAATGAATCATGTTATAGCACAGTTTCTTGTTGATTTAACTAAACTTTATATGTGGCTGTATTTTGACATTGTGTGAAACAATTTTCTGTTAGTGATAGGTTGAAGGTCAGAAACCATGACAAATAATTAAAACCATGACAAATAATTATGTACTGCACTCATAGGTTTCTTGTGAACATGTTAACTCAAACGCAAGAAAATAGCAAATTTAGTATGTTTGAATTTCTCAAATTTATAAGATGGTACTTAGCAGATAAAATGATGAAATGGACATGGATTCCTTGAAATTCTTTTCTGCCAGTAGTGTTAAATACCTCACTGAAGTATAACAGATTCTCTTTATATTTGCAAATTTCATGATTTAGGTTTAGTCTTTGTTCACATATCCCATGAAACCTTTTGTTCCAAATTCTGCCATTATTAGGACTGATTTGGAGGTAGTGAGCAAATTGGCTGAAATAGCAGTGCAAAAGTTTACACATCCTATTGACAAGATGCCAATAATGGATTTGATGAAACTATCAGAAACTCTTCCATGTTTTTCTAATATTGGGTTTTCTTTTCTTTTTGTTCTGTCTGTAAGCAATTAAAAATAGGAAGTAGATATGCATTAAGTCAAAAGTCTGCATGAAGTAATACAGTAAAAAGGTCAATTTTATGATTTTGGTTATATAAAAAACATCTATTAGGGATGATATTTTTGGACTGTTTCTTTGGCAGTGGACATATTTCACATGCTGTCAAGCCTGTTTTCTTTGTTCATGAGCAATTCCCAGTGCATATAAAATATAACAAAAATCTGATACAAGTATCACACCCCTGTGTTGGATTTTTGACATATACAGAGGATTCTTTTAATTTAGGTATTCCATATTGTCTTTTAAAAATATTATGGCCCCTGATTGTCCATCCTCTTAAATTTGCTTTGCACAGCATAACATTTCTTGGGAATGTTGAATCTCAGCCAAAGGATCATGAACCTTTATAGTGATGAGACCTTGAATGAGATGGAATTCCGGCTTCAGTGTCATTGTTTAAAAGAGTTATGGCCCCTGAATGCCCATGACGGCTATCTTCTTTAATCTGTCAGAAAGAGCAAAGATAAGCTGCTTTGTTGCAGATTTCTTGCTTTGCTGTGTCTTTGAGATATAAATAGCTGCTTTGCATCATGCACAGGAAATTTCTTTGTTATTAACTAATTGTTATATAAAGCGTCTTCTTTCTTTTAAGCAATAAGTTTCCTGATAAGTGTATACCTATATGAGGTTTATGTCCCTACCAAAATAATATATGATAAATAATAACATAGTAGATTAAAACATCTGTACAAGTAAATGCTTTTATTGCATTCTTTAGATTCAAATTAGGTTGTGTAATTTATGAAAACTTCATACAGCATTGTCAATCCTTTTCAGGACAACATTCTGAATTCCATGTACCAGTTATGGACCTTGGGATCCTTTGACAACACAGGAGCCCTGACCCCTTTAGGAAGAAAAATGGTGGAATTTCCCTTGGATCCAGCCCTTTCCAAAATGTTGATTGTTTCCCTTGAAATGGGCTGCAGTGCAGAGACTTTGGTAAATATGATAACAACAAATTGTGATGCTCTATACTTTCATAGCTTCTTAAGTATACACTCATACTGAACTATTTGCTGTGAGGTTATCTGTTTTTATGGTGTTTGCATCAATTTCCCCAAACCCTCATTAACATATGCATGAAGTTAAGTACAAGTACAAAACAACAATGGCATTTTCTGCAAATAATAAAAATTAGCACCCATAAAGAATTCACACTGGTATTCACAGTATTTTTCTGTTACCATGGAATCAACTTAGATCCTTGAGACTAAAGGAAACAGCTACAACCAGTAAACCATCACTATAATGAAAATATTACAAATTCCTTCCTATAAGGAAACCTCACATTGGACCTCAGAGATCACTTATATATGAACAGGGTTCCCACGCTTCTGGGAAATCGGGGAAAAAGTCGGGAGAAATGATAAAAAAAGTTTCCCGACCTTGAAAAGTCCTTGAATTTCACAAATATTGATGAAAGTCAGGAAAACACCAGGAATTTTCTGTCACCACTTGATGCCTGAACAATCACGTAATTGAGACATAACTAAACTGATTGTGAGTTAAATTTATCGAGTTCTAGCCAGAATATTCGGAGGGTGCAGTATGGATCATTTTGGCCTTTGCAATAAACATATACGCTGAGTCAGTCCAAACACTCAGTGGATTAGATTCGTAGTAGACTTTTATTTTCAAATTCAGCTTGATATCCGTATCTTCCTTACATTGAGGGTATGAAAACCAGTCTAGCATCTCAAGAGGCCAAACATGGTGGTGGCAAAGTGTAGCCGCTCGCCAGATGGTCTAGCAACCTTTAAATGTTGTTAGATCAAGTGATATATGCATGAAATCGATATGAAAATTACTTATTTTCTCAGAAATTGTGAGTATTAAAATCGTTATGTCTTTAATCTGCTGAAAGACAAGATAAAACTACAGTGTTGATGAAATGTGACCTGATACCCGCCACAGGGGCTCGTATCATTGCTTACAATTTACCTGTCATACATGTACTATATAATATTGTGGTACTCGCAATTTGCATTGCTTGTCACATGAGTACACAAATTTAACAACCCACATTTTCAAATGTTGTAGAGAAAAAAAAATATAAAAAATGAAAGTCATGTACTGGTCGTAATAAAAATACAAAAACAAAAGAACACAAAATTCTCCATATTTATATATTCTGAGAGCAACATCTGGAGTGTTGTATCACATGACTACCACACTGACATGTGCTGTCTGCTTGATAAATCAGACTGGCGAGATTGCTGGTTTTTACAAAAAGTATCTGACTTTCATTTAATATAATTGAATTTCTGTACAACAACATTATAAAGGAGTTTGTTGTTGATATCATGTGACTATTGGGCTTCCGATGTCATCGTTTGAGATTTGTTAAGTCATATGAGATTCTGATGTCATGTCGTTTGAGATTTGTGAGGTAATGAAAATGGCGAGTACCTGGCCAGGTTTCATCTATGCCATAGTTTCTCTAGTCTGTTAGCAGATTAAAGGCATAACGATTATAATGATTGCCATTTCTGAGAAAATAAATCATTATCCTATCGATTTCATGCAGGTATGAGTTGATATAACATAAGTGTAAATTTTCTAGGCCCACTATATGTCGCTACCGCACGGTGGCGGCAAATTCCAAATTTTTGATATGCAGTTGCATTGAACCCACACCCCAACCTAAATGTCCAAATATGAAAAATGGGGTGGGAATATTCGGAGGAAACCCGGATTAGAAAATGGACTGCTATTCGTTTTAAGCCAAATTTGTAGTTCAAATTGTTGAATCTCAGAGCTGAAATGAGAAATTGTCATCCCTTGTGTTATATATTAAAAAACGATACAAGCCCCTGTATCAGTACAGATTTGGGGACTGGTCTAACGAATTACAAGAAGACAAGTTGAATTTACAGAAAATTCAGTTCTTGTTTATACAACAGTATACAATTTTGAAGGTCTTTTGTCAAAATTTAAATCAACCCTTTTGAAAATGTTTTTGAAATGATGGATTTTTAACCAGATTGTCTTAAGGAGATTAGGTTGTTTGAAAAATCTTGTTTGGAATTTTATTGGCACAGATAAATTCAGGGTTAAACTCTTTTCATTACAAGACAAGATTCTAATTATTTGCGTTTATTGTTTTTTTTATATATACTGTATATAAATAGGAAATGTTACTTTCTATGAGATGCATATGTATATTGCTATAGAATACTTTATAATTAAAAGTTTGAAAGGAAACAAAACATAATTTATGTTCATTGTGTTGTTCCCACTTAGCAACATAATGCAGGTCAGCAAAATAAAGTTAGAATTTTTATTCTGTACACTGAAATGACTTTACATGCCAATTTATAGGAATATGATCAAACTTGTTTCGTGTGATACATTTTGTGGTTTTGTACATGATCATCTTTTCTGACTTAGATGTTTTGGAGAGTCTTGAAAGAGAAACATCTTTAGATTTAGACAATGCATGTTTTATAATCTAAAATGTTCTTTAATTCCATTCAGTAATGGTCATATGTGAACCTTGAAAAAATTAATTTTATCTTGGAAAAACCCTGGAAATGACCTGGAAATTTATCTTTAGAAAGGCGTGGGAGCCATGTATAAAGAGAGAATATATGGAAGATATTTGCTTGTATCAAGTGAACAATGGATATATTTCACAGAGTTTTTCTCCCACAATATAAAATATATCCATTATTCACTTGGATCAGGCAAATGTTCTTTTTATTTTATGCTCAAATGCTCAATAGAATAAAGATGCAGATTTCTTATGACATCCCTAGTGATAATGCCAGTTGTTTACCATTTATGTTTGCTCTGTTTTATGTATATTCACATGGAAAATATCCGTAAGGACATAATTCTCTTGACTAATTCAAGGCAAAAAAAGCACATAAAATAATTTAGGAGAAAAAAAATATTAAAGCTTGTTGATAATTCATTCTTGTCTTTTCTGTTGGAAAACAAAATTTTGTAACATATCATTCATTATAATTTTGTTTGGATCCGAGTTTGTTCAATATAGTGAGGGACCATTGTTGTATATATTTAATACCTCATCAAAATAATCTGATATAAATTGTCTTACAAATTCTAAATACCATATATACTCGCTTATAAGATATTCCCAACTGCAAACTGCACAAACCCAGATCTGCAGTTGCATCATGCGCCGGCAGATCTGGCTCTCTATAGTTTGTTAGGGATGATCAATAGAACACAGACCATGATCTGCAGGAACATTATGCTACGGCAGATCAAGATCTTTGTTGCAGTTTGACTTGACTTATAAGCAAGTATATACAATACATCTAGCCTTGAAAACAAGCATAACATGAATATTAGCCATTCAGTTCCAATATTAACAATAATAATCATAATGGCTATTTGTAAAGAGGTTGATACAATTAGCTCGATGGTAGTAATCTCCCTTGTGGCTATATATTATATGCAAATTAGTAATCTCCCTTGTGGCTATACATATTATATGCAAATAGTAATCTCCCTTGCGGCTATATATTATATGCAAATTTACATACCTACTACATTGTTGCACACACAGTAAAAAAAGGCACTTAAAGCACTTAATTCTTTTTACAGAGAAAATGAACAATAACATCAATACATAACTTCATCCAAGAAGAGGAAAAAAAACAAAAAAATAATAAGTACATTTATATATGGACATGATAAACAGAATTTTTTTTATAACAACATGATCCAACGAATGAGACATTAAAGTGGAAGGTTTTAGAATTTATGCTTTAAGTTGTAATGTATTTGTCAAATCAAACAGGTTCAACATTTCATCAACTGAATTAGATTATAATTAAATGCATATATATTTGAACTGTCTCAAATTTCTTTGTGGATGTTTTTTTTTTCTTCAATTTTATGGCCCTGAATACTGGAAACTTTCTTAACTATTTTGGGGGGTTTATAATGGAAAGATGGTTAGCTGAAATTGATCCAAATTGGCAGTGTTGCCTGTTTTCTAGCACAAAATAGTTCCTTGAGATATAACGAGGCTCTGTTCTTTGGAACTTTGTGTATAAGTTTAACTTTTCTCAGCATTATTTGTTTGAAACTGTTAACATTTTAATATCATTCATTGCATTTGGGGTATTTTCAGTATTATAAAAATTGAGTCAGCAAGCTTTTTTTTGCTTTTGAAAAAATTTGCAAATATTTTTGTTTGAAGTGTTTCCCCAAATAACATAACAATAGTCAATGGTTTTATTTAGCTTTTGTAATATATTGACCTATGTTTAGTTGATAGTTATGTGGCCTTATCTTGCTTCATAACCATCTGAAGACAAATTTGATTGAACTTAAAGATTCAAACTGTTATTTTACAATTTTGCACACTTTTGTTGGGTAAAAATCATGAATACTACGCCAGGAATCTAATCTAAGTAAGGTTATCTGATGAAACCACTGTAGGTTTGACTTTGGCTGTTTCAAATCTGATAGCATGGTATCATCAGCCTATAGGTCAGTAGATGAAATACAATCGCCTATAATGTTTCTCTTTCAAAATCAATCATCAGAGATCCCAGAATCACTGTATTTGCTAGACATATCCGCAAATGAGCTCAGAACTGTCAAATGACCATTTGTTATCTTGACGTACAGGTATTTGAGGTGCACATAATTAGCCTTTGCATTTGTTTGGTCATTATGTTTTCCCAGTTGTTTAAACTCTCTAGGGGCAAAATGCACAAAATGCAAGAGGTGTGTAAGCACATGTTCTGCACTTGTCAGAAACCCTATAATTTAATGATTACTCCAGGGTCTGTAATGTAGACATTGCATGGGTAGATCATAATATTTTTTAAAAACTATATTGTGCTACTTTGAGTCAGCATATTCACATTAGGACCAATTTAAAAAGCATATACTACCAACAACAACCAACTTTTACCATCCTCCAAGACTTGTTTGGGGACTAGATCTAATAAAATTTTACCATCAGACTTATATTTACACTATTTATCCATCAATTAGGTGTTATATAATTTCAGGGTATTAAGTCTTTATTGATAATTAATCTTTAAAACAGAAGAGTCCTTTGTTGAAATTCAGTGGTATAGTTTCTTTTAAAACAAACAATGATTTTTTAAAAAAAATAATTACTTTAAGAGGAAAATGGCAAATAATGCAAGTGTAATACAAATACTAAACTAATTTAAAAATCACAACCAGAACCAAAATTAGGTATGTCGATATTTTCCTTTTAACACAACTTGTTATACCTCCTAGGAATGTGCTTATATTTATATGGCCATATTAATTTTCATGAAAAAATGTCCAATTTGAGGTGTGTGGGTGTGGGTGTGGGTGTGTTCTTGTATGTTCATATCGCTAACATATTCTAAGCAATATTTAAAAGGTAACAGTCAAATAATGCATGAATAAATGCAAAATTTCAATAATTTTCAGTTTTTATCTCACCTGGCCATAATTACAGCCAAACTTGGCACAGATAATCCAGGCATGAAGACCTTTCAGCTTCATACAAATAATCCGTATAGCTGCAGTTGCTTAGAATAGAATTTCCTATAAATGACCTTTTCTACAATGCAGCTGAACAGAATTTGACCAAATTTAACAGAAAGCATCATTCCATGAATACCTTTAAATTTTATAGAAATGATATTGATTCTCCACTAAAAGTAGCAGCTTGTACTAAAAATGTTTTTTAATGACTTCTTTTCAAAATCTGCTGAACAGAATTTGACCAGATTTAACAGAAAACAACAGGACATGAAATTGTTTTAGGTTTTGCTTATAACCCAAATATGCCTTTAGGTATGGCCACCATTACTGAAAATAGGAAAAACATTCCAAGACATCAGTAAAAAAAAAAAAATACAACAAAATTGGACCAGATTTAATTGAAACATACCTGGCACAAAAGCCTTTCAGTTTGATCAAAAGTATGCTGATCCACTGTCAGATATGGCTACCATTACTAAAAACAGAGAAACTTTTAAAGAACATTTTCTCTAAAACAGCCCAATAGAATTGACTCAATTTTGACAGAAAGTCTTTTTGTGTAAAGGCTTTTCACATTTATTCAAATTATGCCAATCTGCCATCAAATATGGCTACCATTACTAAAAATAGAACAACTTTTGCTTTTCAGAATTTGACCAAATTTTACACAAAATAATTTGCATTTAAGGACTTCAAAAAATTTGTACAAAGAATTCCAATCTACCATTAAATATTGCCACTGTCACTAAAAGTAAATAAACCTTTATATGGCTTCTTCAAAACCGCTGAACATAATTTGACAAGATTTGACCAAAAGTATTTGGGCAAGAAAGCTTTTGCAGTTTGCAGAAGTTATGCTGATCCATTATTAAATATGGCCAGCATTGATAAAATGGAAAATCCTTTGAAGGACTTATTCTCAAAAACCTTTGGACAGTTTTCAGTCAAACTTGATAAAAGGCATTCAGGTATGTAGACCATTTACAAATGATACTGATCCACCATAAAAAATGACTGACATTACAAAAAATAGAACAACTTCCAAAAACATTTCACAAACTGCTGAACAGAATTTGACACATTCTGGCATGAAATTCTTTTTAATTTGTACCAATAATGTTGATCTGCTATCATGTATGACAAATGTTATTAAGAACAGAAAAAAATAAATAGGTTCTGTTCAGCAAATGCTAATTTAGTGAAAAATCATACTGGCAAGGAGACCTTTTAACTTTTTAAAAAATGATGCCACTCCTCATTACTAAAAAAAATGAACAAAGCTTGAAGTACTTATTTTCAAATACAGTACTGCTAAAAAATATTCTGACTAAACTTGACATAATGTATCCTGGCATGAAGGCCTTTGAATTTTACACAGGTGAAGCTGATCCACTATTCAATATGGCCACTGTTCTAAAGTTTTAAATTTCATTTCTCGAATAAAATAATTTGACCAAATTTCACGTAAAGCATGCTAGTATAAGGCCTTTTAAGGTCACAGAGATTATGCAAATCTGTCTTCGAATATTGCCACCACACTCAGAAATATAAAATCCCTTTTATATCTGAAAGCATCATTCTGAACCAAATTGTTTGGCCAATTGCCCTTGCATTAGCTGTTAGTTAGATGTTGGCAGGGCGAGAGATCTCTGGCCCATTTGGGTCACTTGTAGCTGTTTTTGCTAAACAGCAATCCTTCATCAATATTGCTTGCTCAAAAGTAAGTCTTCTTTTAATAGTAAAAATTAATAATGACGAATGCAATAATATAGTAATGCATTGCGTATCTAGAAACATCACAAGATCTGGAGTCTGTTAAGATAACTGATAAATATATACAGAACAAGATGTGTATCTGCCATCACACAATACACCAACAGATCTGGGTCTGTGCAGTTTATTAGGAATAATCAGCACAACAAACAACATAAACCATGATCTGCCAGCACATTATGCAGCAACAGATTAGAGTCTGTGTTGTTCGCAGTTGGATTTGGAAGCAATTATATATGCTAGTTTAGATACCACTGCCAACAAAATTACTTGTTCATCATCACATATTGGTTTTAAAAAATGTGGCCTTGTGGGTGTTACAGTTTTTGATGGGCTATAAATAGCAATCAGATTCCTTTGCTTTTGTAAACAAATATATTATCGATCTTTCACAGTTGTGGCTCACTGATAAATCAGGGTGTGCCAAATAATCCATTTACGTTCAGACATTTTCAAGCCACTACATAAGCAGCCAACAGTTCATGTTAAATAAGACAACTTTTATATTAAGTAAATCTAAACAAGTCTTGAATGGACTAAATATAACTATATGCTGCTTTCCTGCATATAATCTATAATACAGTTTCTTGTTATTTTTTTGTTTTTATTCATGAAAATATTAAAATCTTTTATTTTGAAATTTTCTGAGAGCATTGTTTTACCCACACTGAATGTTTTTGAAGCTTCATTTTTTGTTTCAAAGTTTACTGGAATATTGATCAGAATCCCCATGGTCTGTTTCAGTATGCAAAGTAGCATCATTCTTTTCAAACACAATACCATTCTTCCTTCCAGTGTTGTTACTTTCATCTCCCCCAGCATCAGGCATGTAAGATTTGTTCGCAAAAGTAAAACTTGGCTTGGCATGTACAACGTATTCTGTTTCTTTCACAGAAGAGGTTGTTGCTGATGCCCCAGTTGATTGTCTCCCATTACTTAAGCTATTCATTTCTGGCTCTTCAGCAATCTCAATCTTTTCTGCAGTTTTGTGACTGTGTTTTTCTGCATTTGACTCTTGAGGAAGTTGATAATACACTTTGGCCATAGCTTTTTTGTCCTTACACGCAATGTAAGCAAATATAAGTATGGCAGGGACCAGGAAAATAGCCCCAGCCAATACACCAATTATCATCTTCATGTCAAAAGTGATGATATTGTCACATTCTTCCATCAAAGTCGCTGTAGAGTTGGCCATCGCTTGGACACAGATGGTAGCAGAATTTTCAGAACTTTGATATATAGTATATTCTCTCACATTGCTCTGAATCACGGGAGAAGTTAACATTATGTCACCGCTGTCAATATTCTTTACAACTACTATGAATCCATAAATATCCATACTGTCATCCAGTGTCCACTTCACTACCATGTTGTTGCCATATTTTGCTATATGTATGCTGAAGTTTCTATTCTCCACTGACAGAATGCTGAATGTTGTGGCACAATGTTCTGGTGTGCTGTTGTGGTCAAGGCAATCTGCAGAGTCAAAGTCACTAATAGATTGACTGTTTCCATCAGAATCAATGCATTT
This sequence comes from Megalonaias nervosa, assembly GCA_016617855.1. NCBI lineage: Eukaryota > Metazoa > Mollusca > Bivalvia > Unionida > Unionidae > Megalonaias > Megalonaias nervosa. The sequence continues at coordinate 118,422 of JAECUM010000720.1, forward strand.
CCATGGAGACATGGGAGATACATTTTCAGACATTGGAGAATTGGACTGTCTTAAAATTTCATACTTTGAATAAAGCCATGATAGATGACAGCTACATTTCAATGCATTGTTTTCAACATTTAAAACTTCAATATCAAGTAGTTGTATAAATTTGCACTCATTAATTTCTTGGAGAGAACTGTTTTTCAGGTCTATTTGTTTGAGATGTGATGGGAGGTCAAAATTTACTTTCTTTAGATCCTTATTATTTGAAAGAGTGATTACTCTAAGATCTTGAAGGTTCATAAAGGAGTTCATTTCAATTGTAGACAGATTATTATCTGACAGGTTTAATTCTGCAAGGGAATAGTCCAAGCCTCTAAATGATTCAGATTCTAAACTCTGCAATACATTATTTGAAATGTCAAGCACTTCAAGCCTCAGAGCATTACTAAAGCTGTCTGTGTGAAGGCTAGCAAATTCATTATGAGATAAATCCAGAGATATTAAACCTGTTAGAGGATGAAAGGTCGTCACAGTGGTTTTATAAATCTGATTGTGAGACAAATTTAAATGTTTTAAATTCACAAAACTTGAAAAGCTATCTGCATATAGTTCTTTTAAAGAGTTGAACGAAAGGTCTAGGATTTGAATATGTGAAACTAATTTAGGGCGGAATTGTTCTAGTTTGTTGTATGAGATATCTAGTTTTATGCACGAGTTCCAAAGAGATGATGTATCATTTATCACTGATATGGCATTATGTGATATATCAGTAAGATACAAATATTTTCCCGCTGTTATGCTATATATCGGTTCTAAAATTTCTTGAATATTATTGTCAGAAACAACCAGTGTACCATTCTCAGAGATATCTGATAGCACTGATAAGGTCACATGCTGAAGGTCGTTCTTGGAAATATCAAGTCTTGATATGTTGGTCAGTGTAAAAATTACACTTGGAATTTCCCTGAAATTATTTATGCTCAGATCAATAGTTGAAATCACACTTATTCCTGAAAAGTAATCCTGAGGAAGACTGGATAAATTATTCGAGGACAGATCAACTTTTTGCAAGGTCAGAAAGCTTTGGTTGCCAGGATGAAGTCTCTCAATAGCTGTATTGCTGGTATAGTTGCATTTCAAGCCAAGTCTTGATTGGTCCGATGTGCAGGTACATGACTTTGAAAATGTAATTGAAGTACATGATTGGCTAGATGCAGATTGGATGACCAGTAGGATGACACAAACAATTCTGTATATAATAGCAAGGTTGGAGTGCTTCATGATGGTGTAATCTGCAATATAAATTATGAACAGTTTTATATGATATAAAAAATTCCAAAATTATGGTGCTGCAGAATGTGTTTTCAAAATTGTATGATATTTCTTTTTTGCAAAATTTATTTCAGTTAAATTACGTTCTGTTTATTTTCTCCTTGTTTAAATCTGGAAATCCAGAACAAGGAGGAAGGGATATCTTTTTTTACCTTGTACATTTTAATTTTCTAAACATTTGTATTCAACCTACAATTTTGTTAAACTACTTTCACAAGTACATTAAACTCTTAAATACTTAGAGTTTATTTAAGAGAAGGTTCATTCCATCCTATTTGTTTTTGCCTAAGTTTTTCAGAGAAAATGCAAGGTTAAAATTTAATGCATGCTTGCAAAATGTGAGTTAAGTGTAGAAAATGTAAGTTGAGATATCAAGCAATTATAACTTTCAGCAGTGCTAAATTTTCCAGTGATATATAGGAAATCATTCATAAAATTTCTTAAGGTATATAAATTTAGCAAAATACACCTGTATAGTTACAAAACATAAAAGAAGCTAGCACTGGCATCAATTCCTTTACTGTGTGCTATAGATATCTTTACCATGAGATAAACTGTTTAGCATGTAGCCTTATTCTGTGACCATACATGTACCTGCTGATAATGCATGGTGGACTAGGGAACAACCATTATATTTTCTAGTGGAAGTAGGATATCTCTTTGATGCCAGACTTTTTTAGTCATAAATATGGAAATATTTATCCATTATTATCTTCCTTTAGGTAAGATGTGTTACTGTGTTTCATGTCATCACTTGCTCTCATAGTATAGTTTGTAGGATGGCCATTTGTAGACATTTTGTGTTTATCCTTACAGTCACTTAAAAATGAAATGGTTGTCCTAAATATGTTCTTGTTCAGTCTGGTGAGACTAATTGGTTTATATGAACTGTGTTAATTTTGAAATTGCAATATTTTTGATATTGAAATTGAAATTGCAATATTATTTTGAAGATGGATCAGTTATTATTAAAAGTTGTTACAAAATTCCAATCTTTCGTGTTGGAAAAAAACTAAATGTGAATGTATCCATATGTGATGTGGGTATACTTATACTGATTTTAACTAAAAGTTCTTTTTGATTTGTTCAAATTGTAATGGACATTTTGCAGTGATTTTTAAACCTTTTGTAAAAAGTAATTAGTCTGTTTTTTAATCCACATTAGTGTAAGGGCTTTTCTTATTAAATATTGATGCCATACTTCCTGGTGTGTAGTTGAAATTGTTTGGAATATTTTGGGATGCTTGATTTTGGATTCTGTCAATTTAATCTTGTAATGACTGGAAGCGGGGGTCCCATACTGCAAGCAAATTCTAAAATATGTCAAACATAACCTTTGAAAAGTCATTTTTTAACATTTAGTATTCAAGATGGTAAGTTAGGTCTTACAAAGCATAAACTATGATTGGCTTTGGTGCATTTTATTTAATGTAAAGTATGCATTGCAGAGTGCTAATAATTGTTAAATCTAAATATTTATTTTGGTTGAGAAAAAAAGTTTCTTCCAGGGAATATGACGCATTAATTTATGAGATTATTTTCTTGTCATTTGCATTTTATTGGAGTTTTGGGGCTGGAACTGCACACCTATTTTTGTGCCTGCAGAAAATTGGGTTTTGTGTTAAAACGAGAAGAAAACAATTCAGCTGTACATGTAGTTTTTTATTACAATGATAATAAAAGTTGCTATTTTAAAACTGTTGGCAAAGAATCACAGCATATTCTTTCTTCAAAAATCCTGGCATATGGTTTCGATTAATGAAAATGATAAAAATAAGCTAGTAAAAATTGGGTTGGGCAAGTTAATATTTTCTCCATTGCAAAAAATTAAAGTAATATAAAAGGTTAATTTGAGCCATGAAAAATCTTCATGATACATGAGCCTACCAATGTGTGTGTGTGTGTGTGTGTGTGTGTGTGTGTGTGTGTGTGCATTCATGTACAGTGACAGGTAACTCCTTGCATATAATTAAAGTTGTGCAATGTTCAGTGGGAGTCACGTGATCCTTAGTTGGTAAGGATATGGAAGAAGTAAAGACCTATGAAATGCATTTGATGATGTAGATTGAAAGTTGCTTTTTTTCACACCTGCATAAACATTGTGAAATGTATCTTTTTGGCTCTTGAGCATAAACATGGTGAGACACAGCTATAGGCTTTTTCTCACCTGCATAAACTTGGTGAAAATGTAGCTATCACCTTTTGTCTCACCTGCATAAACATGGTGGGACATATCTTTCACCTTTTTGGCAGTGATGGCATGAGTGTCAGCATCCATGTTAAGATTTTCTGTTCAAGTTTAATGCTAAAGCATTTGCAAGTGCGATAAAAGTATGGGTACATCAGGGCACAGATGCAGGTGAGATACCAAATTTTTTTCAAGCTTTGCAGTATATTTGACTTGGTTGGCTTCATTTTGTCATGGTGATGTACATTTAACACTTTACTAGCTTTGGTTAAAGTTTTGCACATAGATCATGACAACATGGTTGTTTGGCATCCTGTATACATAATTTTACAGTACATGGAATTATTAAACTTGGTTACGGGACAAGTACTGTAACCTCATAATAAAGATGATCACAGTGACCTGTATGTCATGCTTTACTCACTTGGGTTTAATTTTGTTTTAGCTGTTCATGCCAGAATCATTAAACCCAATTATTGGATTGATCTATGTTAGTACCACACCCATACATTTTGTATTTGATCCATTTTTCATGTTTATCTGATACATAAAATTTTAGGTAGGACTTGACTGGAATTTCCCATTAATTAGGTTTTATTTATGTTCAAGGTAGGTAGTTTGCTTATTGTCAGTTAATAATTACTTTTTTTTAAAAATAGTTCAATGGCATAAAATACTGGTCTTGGGTGAAATCCTTTTGTTTAGTTTTCTGAAAAAAAGTCTTTTATTATGATTTAATATTTTGAGATAAAACTAGTGAAGCATGGACGGAAACACTAAAACTTAAGCAGCAATAAATCTGGAACTGAAAATTAGACATTTTCTGGTACACGTAATAATTAAATATATTTTTATTTTATGACATGTTGTACCTCCTCCTTGATATATTCTTATTTGAAATTTCACAAATATCTGGCCACCATGTTCATTTTATGAAAAAAATTATCAAACTTTCTTGTGTTACCAAATAAAAGACCTTTATATCCTGTACTAAACAATGTCATCATTCAAAATAATGTGTTAAGATATACCCTTCAAAACAATCCATGCAATAAAAAGTTCCATGCAACAGAGTAGATTCCATCCTTTTCACACATTTCATATATATTAACCTCAGTAACAACTTTGTTGCATGCCATTACTCTTGCATCCTGTATTGGTGGTTTTCTAAAGTACCAAACTTGTTCTCGTTATTTATAATTATTTTAAGTAATGTAAGTTTTATCACATTGGTTCCATAATATACCTATGATTTTTAAATGAAAACATTAAATATTTTAAAATAAGTTAGGCCATCAGTACTTTATATGTATAGATTACTTACACATGTGTAATCCCTCTCTAGAAAGACCATCCGCCTCATAAGGGCAGTCCTACTGCAGATGGGTGGTCTTATAAGGGGGTGATCACAGTATTATTTTGATAACAAGTTTTAAGGTTGGATTATCCTTATGTTTATTAAGTTCTGTAGAATTCAGTTGTGGTAGTTATTCAAGAATGAGAACCATTAAAAAACAACAAGAATAAAATTGTACTTAATAATTTGGAAACAACAAACTAAACAGACCCTGATATACAACCATATAATGCACCAGGAGATCAGGGTCTGTGTTGTTTGTTGTACTAATTACATGTACTCATAACAAACTTCGTAGACACTGATCTGCCAGCACATTATGCAACAGCATATCTTGGTATGTGCTGTTTGTAGTTGAACTTGACTTGCATGTGAATATATATGGTATTCATTTTAAATTGTTCCTTCATTTGAATTTGTAAAGTTATTTAAATCCTTCAAAATATGCACATTTTACTAAAGGCCAGTACCAGAAATATGAAAATATAGAAATGGGGGTGTAGCCTCAATGTAAGGCATTTAAGCTTATTTACAGCTATTCATGAAAGAAAGGTACACACAAGCCATTTGATCAGTAATTGCATTGAGGTATAAAGTGTAAAATGACCTGCTTTTACTCACCTTGGATATCTCACACAATCAGTATTCTTGAATTTCATCTACCATGAAAAATAGCTTTGACTGAGAGAATATCATTAATGTTCCCAAATTCATGAAAGTAACTATCATATATAAAATACAAAATGGCACTGAAAATTTCTTAAAGAATGAAGGTTAGGTAGGGTGTGGAATGATTGGGGTGGTGTGTAATAACTAGGGTTGTGTGCAGGATCTTTCTGTTTTTAAAGAGGGAAGTGTGCAATTGTTGTTTTTTTTTTTCTTCAAAAGACGTGTGTGCAGAAAGTTTAAATGTCTGTAGCTTCATACACATGCACACTACTTCTTGAGACCACTTTTAATGCGACTTTGCTAAAAAAAAAGTCTGAACTGCATTAAAGTGCAATTTCCCTAACTTATAGCAATGTTTGGGGGATTTTTCTTTTTAAAAAAAAATCCTTCAAAATTTGATGAGGCTTTCAATTCCCACTGAGTAAAATCACAATATGAGTAGATATAGGGCATTCACCTCTAAGCATAATTGTGTAGTGTATGATTTGGATAATAAAAAAGTATGTAAAAATAAGCTTTTACAGAAAATATATGGAAATGTGTAAAAATAAGCTTATACAGAAAATATACAGAAGTGTCATAAAATAAACTTGGACAGAAAATGTATAGAAGTATATGAGTATAATCTTTTACAGTAAATATACGGAAGTATCTGAACTTGTATAGAAACTATAAGTATGTGAAAATTAACTTGTACAGAAGTAGGCACATACAAGAAATAAGTGCATAGAGAAAATAAGCACACTGAACCACCAGCATTTTCGTGGCAAAAATAAACATGTGCCTGAAAGAAACTCAATGTCGAAGACATAAATTCACTTTTCTGACAATTATTCAGCTGTAATTATGTGAGTAGAGAGACTGAGTAATTATTTACAGAACTTAGTAATATTTCTTACGTATTTATTTACATTGCTTATAGATGTTGCTATGTATTTGTTTACAGTATTTAGTGATGTTACTGTGTTTTTATTTACAGTACTTTGTGATGTTACATTGCACTTATTTACAGTACTTAGTGATGTTACTATGTATTTATTTATGGTACTTAGTGATGTTACTGTGTATTTACTTGCAATACTTAGTGATGTTACTTTGTATTTTATTTGCAGTACTTAGTGATATTACTGTGTATTTATTTACAGTATTTAGTGGTTATATCTATTTTATTTACATTACTTAATGATGTTACTACACTGTATGTATTTATTTGCAGTACTTATTGATGTTACTATGTATTTATTTGCAGTACTTAGTGATGTTACTGTGTATTTATTTACAGTATTTAGTGGTTATATCTATTTTATTTACAGTACTTAATGATGTTACTATGTATTTATTTACAGTACTTAGTGATGTTACTGTGTATTTATTTTTAGTACTTAGTGATGTTACTTTGTATTTTGTTTGCAGTACTTAGTGATATTACTGTGTATTTATTTACAGTATTTAGTGGTTATATCTATTTTATTTACAGTACTTAGTGATGTTACTACACTGTATGTATTTATTTGCAGTACTTAGTGATGTTACTATGTATTTATTTGCAGTATACTTAGTGATCTTACTGTGTATTTATTTAAAGTATTTAGTGATGTTATTATGTATTTATTTATAGTACTTAGTGATACTACTGTGTATTTTATTTACAGTACCTAGTGATGTTACTGTGTATTTGTTTACAGTATTCAGTGGTTACTATCAATTTTATTTACAGTACTTAGTGATGTTACTGTGTATTTATTTACACTACATAGTGTTGTTACTGTGTATTTGTTTACAGTACCTTCTGATGGTTCTAAGTATTTATTTACAGAACTTAGTGATGTTACTATGTATTTATTTACAGTACCTATGATGATGCAATGTATTTATTTACACTACCTGGTGATGTTAGCATGTACTTATTTACAGTACTTAGTAATGTTACTGTGTGTTTATTTACAGTACCTAGCGATGTTACTGTATTTACAGTACTTAGTGATGTTACTATATTTACAGTGCTTAGTGATGTTACTTTGTATCCATTTATAGTACCTAGTTACTGTTGTTGTTGTTTTGGGTTTAATGCCATTTAATAACGCATGATATGCTATTCATAACAGCCAGTATAACTGGCAGAGGGGGAACCCGGTAAAACCACCAGCTTTCTCACATATGCACAATGGCCAAGCACAAGACTCAAACCTACATGCACAGAGGTGAGGTGGCAGTGATTGGTAAAGGCAAGCACTTTGGACCACTCGGCCACCTAAGGCCACCTAAAGTACCTAGTGATGTTACTGTGTATTTATTTACAGAATTATGTTGCTACGACTCTATGGTCATAATTAGTTTATATTTTCCCTAAGTAATAAGCTTAAATACCGAAATTGTACTAATACCCAGTAGTTACGTTTTGATGCATTTCTTCACCAAAATACCATTAGTGAATCTAGTTGTGCAGTTTTTGATCGATTGCCATGAAACTTGGTAAATATTGTGGTCATCATCTGAAGATCTGCATATCAACAAATCAGTTTGTTCCTCTTTTTTTGCTGTTTTTGGCAGGCAGCTTAATGTAACTATGGCACAATATCATTAGCACTAGTCATGCAGCTTTAAATGGAGCCATGAAACTTGGTAAATATTGTTGTATGATTTATTTTCATTGGTCTCAATTTTCATGGTTCTATAAAAAAGAAGACATTTTTGTGAGTACTTAAATTCAGGGGTTTTGCCTGTCAAAGTTTGCTTATTTGCAAGTATTTAAATTAATTTTGTGAGTTTACGTCTACAGATGCCCATAATAAAGAATATAAAAGAACAAAACTATATGGACAACAAACAGCAGTTGTTTAATGATTAAAACAATACTATGACTTATCTAAACACAAATCAAACATGTCAAGATCAATCACTTGCATGCAACATAAAAGGGAGCTAACACAGCCTACAACACTAAGATAATTGGCTATTTAAGTTCATGTGAATGATTTCTCTCTTAAAACACTGTCCACAAAGCTGCGTTGTAAATTACTTTCTGATGACCTTGACATTAACATGGTAGTTTAAGAAGGGTACAGTTTAATTTATGGTAGATTTCATTTAAGATAATGTCATCATTCCACATGTGAACCAAAAACATGACCAGCTGCCCCTTGCTCACTGCAGTTAGTAAGCAGTGGGAACATAAGAAATTGAATATTTGATGTGTTTAAAGCCCATCAAAGTGCAAAGATGCCAACTTAATTGAAAAACATGGAATTGCTACTTTCTTTGAGCCAGCCTTGTATACAAACCAACTTCATCCACTAAACATTACTTCCAACTTTGTCAATCAAGCTGATTCATGCTGATAATAATAATAATAATAATAATGCTTTATTTATAGAGGGTGACTCATTAGTCAAGGACTATTCTCCCTTGAGGCCCTCTTAAGGAGAGTATAACAATGCACATTTCATTTAAGATAATGTCATCATTCCACATGTGAACCAAAAACATGACCAGCTGCCCCTTGCTCACTGCAGTTAGTAAGCAGTGGGAACATAAGAAATTGAATATTTGATGTGTTTAAAGCCCATCAAAGTGCAAAGATGCCAACTTAATTGAAAAACATGGAATTGCTACTTTCTTTGAGCCAGCCTTGTATACAAACCAACTTCATCCACTAAACATTACTTCCAACTTTGTCAATCAAGCTGATTCATGCTGATAATAATAATAATAATAATAATGCTTTATTTATAGAGGGTGACTCATTAGTCAAGGACTATTCTCCCTTGAGGCCCTCTTAAGGAGAGTATAACAATGCACATTATATGAAGATAGCAATAATTATTGTTTATTTTAACATGTTTAGTATTAAAATACTAAATTCCATTGTCTATTAGAAACACATACATGCACATGATATTTCTTCTTAAATACTGTAATATTTTCAGCAGATTTTACATGTAGTGGAAGCTTGTTCCACAGAACTGTACCAGAGTGTTGGAAGCTCTTTTCAAATTGCTCTGTTCTTGGTTTTGGTGCTAGAAGGTTTCCATGTGATATTGATCTCAACTGGTATTGTTTTGAAAAAGGCCTGAATAAGTCCTGGAGATACTCAGGTGCAGTTCCATGTAGACATTTATATAAAAGAACTGCCTTGTGAAAATCTATCCTGTCATATATTGTGAACCATTTGAGTTCTGTAAACAATGCTTTTGAGGGATGATCAATAGGTGCATCTAAAATTATGTGTGCTGATCCTTTCTGAAGTTTATAAATCCTGTCAAACTCAGATTTAGAACAGTTTCCCCATACATTTGAACAATAATCCATTGTTGGAAGAATATATGACTTGTAGTATAGATTGCGAGTTTCCATTGGTAAATATTTCTTGATTTTGCTGAGTAGGGCAATTTTAGATGACAGTGATTTACAAAGCTTATCAATATGGTCATTTCATAATAAATTATTATCTACGGACACACCTACAAGCTTTTTATGTTTGACATTTTCTAATGAATGATTATTTATAATAATAATAATAATAATAATAATAATGAGGACTTTGTATAGCGCCTAATCTTTAGAAGCTCTAAGCGCTTTATAACATTAGACAAACATATATAATGGTATGATTACAAAAAACAAACACCATGAAATTAGAAAACAGAAAACATGCTGAAAATATTTAAGGTAAGGAAACATTATTAGGTCTTTAAGTCTGTTCTTGCACTTGAAATAGGTGAGTTTTAAGAGCGCTCTTGAATGAGATCACTATGTCTTTGTGTATAAGTTCAGTGGGCAATTTGTTCCACGTTGCTGGGTCCTGGTATGCAAAAGAACGTTGTCCATATGACTTCATTTTCATAATGGGAATAATGAGAATACGAGTGTCAGAAGAGGAGCATAAGTATCTTGCTGGTGTGTACACATGGGTGAGGTCGGATAAGTATGTTGGACTGGAGCCTGTCAGTGAAACGTAGCACAGAGAACAAATTTTATGTTTAATTCTGGATCAAATGGATAGCTTATGAAAAAAATTATCAAACTTTCTTGTGTTACCAAATAAAGGACTATATGATATGCGTTAATGACTTTGTTATTATTGGTGCAGCAATTTTAAGAACTCGTGGACCAATACCATCCATTCCAGATGATTTATTAAGATTCACCTTAATTAGCATATCAAAAACATCAGCTAAATTAACATTAGCTATTGAAAAATAATTATCAGAAATTTTAGCTCTTATAAATGATAGAAGAGCATCAAGTTCAATAGGGATGTTAGTCTGGTTCTGAATACTGTTACTGGAGATGCTTATGAAGAAATTGTTGAACATTTCCAGTGTCTTGTACAGATGTTGCTATATCCTCATTTTGCTTAAGTCTAGGGGGAAAATAACTGTTCTTGGGTGGATTCAGCTCTTTTAGATGTTTCCACAATGTCTTGGTACTCTTACTTTCATCAATAGCCTGTTTATAGTAGTTCTCTTTTGCCTTATCTATCAGGTGCTTAGTTTTGTTCCTCCACTTTCTATAGCTTTTCATGTCTTTTTTCTTGTGGAAATTATCTCGTAGGTGCCTAGCCTCATTGATCTCAGGGGTAATCCACTTGGGTGTAATTTGGTGTTTAACCCTTTTTGTTTTAATTGGGGCATGCTTGTTTAAGGCTGCATTGAACATCCAATACCTTTTTGTCTAAGGCAGTGTTGACATCAGCTATATTGCAGACTGATTGGAAGGGTTTGCAAACTGAATCATTTAAGAACATTTCCTCATCAAACTTTAAAGTCCCTGTATTGTATTTCAATGTGGTGACCATTTTTAGATGATTTCAGAACATGTCTAGTTATACAGACTGGGTAGTGGTCACTCAATGCGTACACTGGCACATTAATTTCACTTATGTTTTCAGGTTTATTAGTATAGACATGATCAATGATAGTAGCACTTTTATCTGTTACTCTAGTTGGTGTGTTAATTAATTGAGTAAAGTTGTAAGTTTCAAAGTTACTTATCCATGTTAATGGTGGAGTTTTCATGTAGTCAATGTTAAAATCACCTAATATGATAGTTTCTAAATCTTCCTTTAGTAATGCTTTTTGAATTTGCACTTCAAATCTATCAATCCGATCAGCTGTGGAACTAGGTGGCCTGTAAACTGAACATAAGAGTATTGGCTTTGTTTGGGCAAGGGTTACTTTAATCCAGATACTCTCTGCCCCAATAGTGCCTAGATCAACACGTCTGTTACAACTAATGGAACAGTCTACATAAAGAAGAATACACCCACCCCCATGGATTCCCTGTCTTTTCTAATATTAACTTAATCTCATTCAGTTTAGGGAGGATGTGTTGAATATTTAGGTTGATTACTTGCAGACCTCTTTTGAGGAGGCCAAAGACACAACAAGTTTGATCAGAGGATTGATTTTCAGACAAGGTAGTATGCAATGTATTGTTTTTAGACTTGACATTTCTTTTCATCACCTTGATTATTTACATAAACACATGAAGAAGATAACATACAAGATCCATCTGTTGTACCATGACCACATGTAGTGGATACATGAGAATGTTCAATATGAGACTGATTTACATACCTACAAGAAGACATTGATATATTAGACACTTGAGGAGCCTCAGAGGGAGAAGTAACTTGAACAGTATCACATAGTTGTTTATATGCACTTTGTACACAAATCAGATAGTGCCTGAAACCTGTTTATAGAATTATAATTATTACATTGAAAAGTATACACATATTCATTGGACAATTGTAGCTCATGCAATACAATTGCATGATCTAGTTTGCTGTAGTATTAACTTAATCTCATTCAGTTTAGGGAGGATGTGTTGAATAGTTAGGCTGATTACTTGCAGACCACTTTTGACCATAGAAGAATGATTGATGATGTAATAATCCAAATAAATTTGATCATTCCAGAAGCTGGGTTTTGTGAAATAATTTGGCTCAAAGGCAGTATAACACAGTTTAGAAGAGAAATATTTGCTTAGATGATAATACTAATTGAAACCCAGTAACAAAAGGGCAGGGGGTGGGGTGTCTTCATCTTCTGTTGCAAATTTTTTTAAAAATATTTTTGCACTTTTTTGACTTGAAGTTGGATGATAATGTGTGACAGAATTTTGTGAATGCAGTTTTAGCTTTTAGTGGTATGCTGTAAAACTCAATACATATTATTGCCTACATCAGAAGACGTGTGTTGATCAGTCATTTTACTGCCATTGTTTTAGAAGAGTTGTACACTTTTTTTTTTTATAGATTCCTCTCCATCATGGTGTAGGGGTGAGATACCAGGGGAGGCAGGGATATATTTACATCAGCTATACCTGAGATAATGATAAATAATATTTTACCTATAATAATTTCTTCTTTAACTCCATAAAGTGTTTAATTTAAAGTGGAGGTAAAATTACAGATTCTAAAGCACTTGTGATTTCATGCGAGCGCCAGAGACCCTAATTTGCTAATACAGTATGCGATGTCCTACCTGTGTATATGATGTTTGCAGTTTAAGTTATACATTGTGCAGTGAAAATACCAGTACATTTTGTAAATTTTGACAGGTAGATGTTATTTTTGTCTTTGAATAAATTGACCCAAAAAAAATGATTGATGATGTAATAATGCGAATCATATTGATCCTTCCAAAAGTTGGGTTTTGTGAAATAATTAGGCACAAAGGCAGTATAACACAGTTTAGAAGAGAAATATTTGCTTAGATGATAATACTAAATGGAAATTTTCTCACTCAAGAATTCATTTTATTTTCACTGGAAAATCGGATATGCAGAATATATAATAGTACCATCTTACAGAACATTACTGATGGTTTTTGTTTTAAGCATCTATTAAGGTTTGAAGTCCACCCTGACTCTGGATGACATCTTACAGAACATTACTGATGGTTTTTGTTTTAAGCATCTATTAAGGTTTGAAGTCCACCCTGACTCTGGATGACATCTTACAGAACATCACTGATGGTTTTTGTTTTAAGCATCTATTAAGGTTTTAATATGAAGTCCACTCGGACTCAGGATGACATATTTCTGACCCCATTTTTATGAAACTTATACTATAAGGAATACATGTATAAACTTGTCATCCAGATCTCAGATGAGTTTGACAGGAGTGAGAACCATGCTAATTAACAAATCTTGCATCTTATTGGTAGAGTTTGTGACCAGTATGGAGGCCATATTTCTGATCAGATTTTGATTAATCTTGGAATGTAGTTTTATGTCATCGAGACCTTTGATGGGTTTGATAGTTAATCAAAATACTTGCATTAATGAGGTAATCTTGTGTCTGATGGGCTGAGCTTGTTGCTACTCGGAAGGTCATATTTCTGGTCCAGTTTTGATAAAATGTGGAATATTGACTGTTATCTTCAAGGACCTGTATGAACTCAGTAATGAACAAGATCCACACATACTAATGAAGTGATCTTGCATCGGATTCACCGAGCTTGTTACCATTCTGGAGGCCACATTTCTGATCTGATTTTAATGAAACTTGTCATACAGGCATATATCATTATGATCTCTTACAAGTTTAATAAAGAGCTAGTACCATGCATATTAATGAGGTGATCTTTCATCTGATTGGCTAAGCATGTCAACATTTTACCAACTAACATTTGAATGTACCAGCAGACTTTGATTGATATGATGTTGATATAGTGCTTTTGTAAAAAAATCAGTGAAATAATGAGCTTCATTACTCTGCAGTGATTAGAGTATAAATGTTGTGTTTCATCAGTAATTGTGCTTAATACAGTAGTTCTAGTATTTTACAGCCATGATGTTCGTTAAGATTAAGTGTGCCTGGATAAAATGAGATATGCTTTCACAAGGGTTTAAATTCATCAACAACAGTTTCACTTAAATGAAGAATTTATTTAAATAAGTATTAAATCAAAGTTTCATATACCGGTACCAATATAATTTATTATTCTTTATAATTAAAACTAGTGTTTGAATACCTTATGCTTTTTCTTGTTTCTTTCCATCCTTAAATCAGAACACACTGATTTAAATCAGTAAGTGGAATCTACAGATACCATAAAGATACATTTGCATTGAAACATTATAAAATGTATCATAATCCTTTTTTTTAAGGGTTAAAATAAAACAATGCTTGTAAAAGCTAATATTTTATTACCAGATTGCAAAAATAACATTGATTTATGAAGCAGTTTTGTTGATCGCTATGAATAAAACACAGTAAGGATGGGGGCTTCTTTACCTTGTTTGGCTAATTTTTCTTTGAGTCTTTAAATTTTTGGCTTGGAGCAAGAACAAAATCTAGTCAAATTAGTCTCACTTGAAAATTAGTGATATGACAGTAATATGGTCATCACATGAAGATGCACATATCATCACATGAATGCTCCCAGAATTTTTATGAAAGTTATTGCCCATCTTGACTTGAAGCTGTGTAACAACATCTGTAAATAACTAATCACTCAGATTTAACAGGATCACAATAAAACTTGAGAAGTGTTATGATCATTACATAAAGATGCGCTTCTTGAGAAATAACTATGATTTTTGTTATTGCCCTTGTTGACTTGGTACATGTATAGTATGACAGGATATAGTGAACACATTTAGTCTTACATTGGATTGCCATGAAACTTGGTACATGTAGTATGACAGGATATAGTGAACACATTTAGTCTTACATTGGATTGCCATAAAACTTGGTACATGTATAGTATGACAGGATATAGTGAACACATTTAGTCTTACATTGGATTGCCATGAAACTTGGTACATGTATAGTATGACAGGATATAGTGAACACATTTAGTCTTACATTGGATTGCCATAAAACTTGGTACGTGTATAGTATGACAGGATATAGTGAACACATTTAGTCTTATATTGGATTGCCATGAAACTTGGTACATGTATAGTATGACAGGATATAGTGAACACATTTAGTCTTACATTGGATTGCCATAAAACTTGGTACGTGTATAGTATGACAGGATATAGTGAACACATTTAGTCTTACATTGGATTGCCATGAAACTTGGTACATGTATAGTATGACAGGATATAGTGAACACATTTAGTCTTACACTGGATTGCCATGACACATAGTATGTGTATAGTATGACAGGATATAGTGAACACATTTAGTTTTACATTGGATTGCCAGGAAACTTGGTACATCTACTGTGACAGGATATAGTGAACACATTTAGTCTTACATTGGATTGCCATGTTTAATGGAAGGTTGTGAAAGTTGGTGCATATTATGGTAATCATCCAAAGATGCATGTATTGATTAATCATCATGCTTTCTTGATTTTTGTAAGAGTTATTGCACTTTTTTGACTTACAGCTGAATATAATGTCTGACAGAATTCTGTGATTGCAGTTATAGTTTTTAGTGGTATGTTGTAAAACTTAATGCATATTAATGCCATCATCAGAAGATATGCATGTTGATCAGTCATTTTACAGCCATTGTTTTAGAAGAGTTGTACACTTTTTTGTTATAGATTCATCTTCATCATGGTTTAGGGGTGGGTTACCAGGGGAGGCAGGGATATATTTACATCAGCTTTACCTGAGATAATGATAAGTAATATTTTACGTATAATAATTTCTTCTTTAACTCCATAAAGTGTTTAATTTAAAGTGGAGGTAAAATTACAGATTCTAAAGCACTTGTGATTTCATGCGAACACCAGAGACCCTAATTTGCTAATACAGTATGCGATGTCCTACCTGTGTATATGATGTTTGCAGTTCAGTTTTAGTTATACATTGGTTAGTGCAGTGAAAATGCCAGTACATTTTGTAAAGTTTGACAGGTAGATGTTATTTTTGTCTTTGAATAAATTGACCAGAGAAAAATGATTGATGTTGTAATAATGCAAGTCAATTTGATCTTTCCAAAAGTTGGGTTTTGTGAAATAATTAGGCTCAGAGGTAATATAGTACAGTTTAGAGGATGATAATGTTAAGAGAAAATTTTCTCCCTCAAGAATTTATTTATTTTCACTGGAAACTCTCCTACATAAAATATATAATAGTACCATCTTACAGAATATTACTGGGGAATATGGACTTATAACAAGCAAGATCCACTCATACTAATGAAGTGACCTTGCATATGATTCACTGAGTTTGTTACCACTCTGGAGGCCACATTTCTGATCTGATTTGATGAAAGTGGCCATACATGCATCATGGTCTCAGGCAAGTTTGATAATGAGCTAGAACCATGGCTATTAATGAGGTCATCATTCATCTGATTGGCTGTGATTGTCAACAGTCTATTGAATCTATTTGTGATACAGTTTTGATCAGATCTACCTGGTCTTGTATCATCAAGATATACATTGAATGGGTTAGATTATGAGCTAGATGTACACATATTTGAGTGATTTGCTGAGTTGCTAAGGACCAAATTTAGGTAGGATTTTGCAGAAACTTGGTAAATAGGCTTATGTCGTCATGGTCTTAGATTTTAAATGAGGCAAGATCTGTTAGTTAATGAGATGATCTTGCATCTGATTGGGTGAGATTGTTATTTCTCATCCATTTTTGATAAGACTTGGTAAATAGGTTTATATCATCAAGATGTTGGATGAGTTCAAATGAGAGCTAAAACTATGCATATTATGTTTTATCTCTAGAAGTAATTTTTTTCAGACTAATCAAATGTCAGATTGATAAAATTTATATGATATGAAAGTTGTGAGATGGTTTGCAGTGTAACAGTTTTACACAACTACAGAATCCTGCTTAGTGGAATGGTACACTGTTAAGCCAACAGAATGAAATCAGACCCACTTGGGCCTCATGTTATAAGAGTAATATTGATGATAATATTAAACCAGTGGTACTTAAAATGTCCTGGGACCCCAGGTGACCGAGTGGTCTAAGGCGCTTGCCTCACATCTCACCTGTATCCTTGTGGGTTCAAGTCTCAGGCTTGGCCATTGTGTGTATGTGAGAAAGCTTGTCAGTAGCTACCCATGTGTCATCGTTCTTCCGGGTTTTCCCAGTTCTTTCTCCACCAGATATACTGGCCACAATGTATAGTCTGTCATCTGCTGAAAATATTGTTAAACCCACAACGGCAGCACATAATGCCCAAAAGGTAATTTACAGCAGTTTTTGTACTGTTTTGAAATATGTCAGTTTTGAAATTAGGATTTCCCGGGGAATCAACGGCATGTTGCTTAATGACAGTAATTTTTCTAAGCATGCTTAAAAGGTCTGGAGAGAACACTTCACCTGTACAAGAAATCATACCTGTCCCTAAAGTAAAATAATTGTATGATCTAGTGTCCTTTATAGACAGGCTTCACAACCTGGTTAGGAAAGAAGTCTGAAGTTTCCGGTGAAGCCTCTAATGTAGGTTGGTCATAGTTCCATTCATCTGCAATCTGTCTTTTATACAAAACATTTCAAATGAAGTGAACTACCATTTTTGAGTAAGGATAAATATAGTGGTAAACATTTGAAGTAAACTTGTCATGATGAGTGATGTAGCTATTTACACGTAATATATATGTAGAAAAATGCAATTGTCTGCACATTCCTCTTTTGACTCAAATAATCAAATATCCATATTATTGATTTGTTACATGATTGTGTGTTATTAACCTGCATTTTGAAATAAAGATTTCCATATACTTTAACACATATTGCTTATCAGATCAATTTTGGAAATTGGAAAAAATTACAAGTACAAATTTTTTAAGTCTCACTCATTTGTTAAAATTATTTGGTAGAATAGGTCACCACTAAACTCTCATTGTTGGCTATCAGATCTTCAGAATATACTCTATTAATAGCAGAGTAGGTTGGGGAATAGTTGACTTGATTAATAGCAGAGTAGGTTGGGGAATAGTTGACTTGATTAATAGCAGAGTAGGTTGGGGAATAGTTGACTTGATTAATAGCAGAGTAGGTTGGGGAATAGTTAACTTGATTAATAGCAGAGTAGGTTGGGGAATAGTTGACTTGATTAATAGCAGAGTAGGTTGGGGAATAGTTAACTTTTCAGCTATCACACTAAATATACTAGCCGATGAGGGTCTGTCAGGATATTCTTTGATGGACTGATGACACTGCTGCTTGCAGAAGTTGTATATTGTTGTTGTTGTTTTGGGTTCAATGCCATTTTTCAGCACGTTATAGACTGTACATAGCAGCCAGTATATTGAGTGGAGGAAAAAGCCCATTGAAAACCCCAGGAAAAACCTCCAGCCCACAGGAAGCTATTGGCAAGCTTTCTCACATATCCACATTGGCCAAGCCAAGACTCGAACCCCCACAGGAGGAGACTTATGACATATATTTAAACTAAATTTATTTCTCAATGAAACCTCTGTGTGACAAGTTAAAATATGGCTCTTCTGCTTCAAGAACATCAAATTTTCTTGATGGTCCCTTCAGTAAATGTTTTGAAATGGCTTGTTGTTTATCATGACTAAAATAGCGTGATTTGGGCCCATAGAAAGATTCAGATCTGTTCTGATAATTTTACTGGTATTTATTATCAGTAGGGATATTGTACCAAAGCAGATCTGGGTCTATGTTTGTGCAGTTGGATGTGTATTACATATTAGTAACTATGGCATAATTGTATCTGTGGTAGATTGTAGTCACCTTATTTGTACATGCTATGAACTAGTACAGTCAGCACAGTGTTACTCCATAAAATTAGATAGCTGGACAATTGAAAGGATATCTTCACAAATGTATAACCCTGTTTTAAAGATTCAGTAAACTCTGTTTACAAAAACAATTTAAATCAATCAGCCAAGAAATTGTTCAGCTATGATGTTAACAATAATTGATCTGGAAGTAGTTTAATGTGGTGTGTAGGAAGAGGGAGGTGTGTATTCTAGTTTTCCATTGTTATGTGTAGGCTCGTCAAAAATAACAAGAGAAAAGAGTGAAGCCAACAAGCTTTGTATATTTTTAACAAAATTTATTTCCCTAGAAAACAATATAAAAATTGGAAATAGGACTTAGGGTTTGTGAATATAATCCAAACTTTTATCCTAAGATTGAAAAATACAAGTCCTATCACTAAACAGTTCTAATAAAATCAGAGTTCAAATCCCGATGAAATTCCAATATGGAGACGATGACGTCAGAATAGACCATTGTACTGGTGATAACAGATCCTTAATTGAATCACAGTTTATGTTTCCATATAACTCCAGAATAAATTTCCACTGAATTTCTTTGTCCCATAACTTTTTGTAAAAAAGTACACTTGTTTGGTTTTCTAGAGAATAAATTATTAAATTCCAAAACCAAAAGAACTTCAAACTGGCAACAACAATTAGAAACCTCTTGAGCCCTCAAGGTTTAAAATACAACTGAATAAATTTAATACCAATTGGCTGTTTTAAGCCTCAATTTTAGGTCACATGGTACTCCACGTGATAGGCTGCGTGATTTACTAATTTGAACATTGCAATAAAATAAAATGCCATTTGTCACTTATGCAAGAATAGCCCAATCTAAGTACCAATTCTTACACTGAAAATATATAAAATAGAAAGGCTGTTTACAATCCAGTTAACACGTAAGTCGAAATGGCCTTGGAAATAGCCAATCGTTAACACTCGATGTTTACAAAACTGTGTACCAGAGTGAGTTAAAAATGGTGATAATGTAACACGTTTTGCGTTCTACACAAACAGAATTTATTTGAAAAAATATCGAATCCCGTGAAAATAATCATTGCAATAAAATGTAATGAAACAAAAATAAAATAAAAAAGAATTTTAAAAACTAACACACAAGCAATTTAATTACATATACACAACACCTTGAATTAAGGTTTGTGTGCAAAAGTTCTAATTGTTTCAGGTTTTAATACAAACCTATTCAATTTGAAATCATTATTTAATAGATCACTGTATTCTATTTGAGTTTATTTGAAATAGTCTAATGGTCTGATGATCCACTATTGGAACATATTATTCATAATAATAGCAGTTATCTGCTATTATTGCATTGGTTTCCTTTCCCGGGACTCCTAGTCCAAAGTTCAAGTGTAAGTGTAACAAATTTAAAATAACCTCCCACCCCATCATCAAACTACATTTTGAAAACTTATATTTACACACAAGTAAAGAAAGTCATTGTAACCTACTTCTGTTGCTTTAGTGACTTCTTAAGATCAGGACACTATGGCAGCAGAATAGGCAAAACAGACATTTACACTTCATGCATTGCTAAGGTTGGTTTGTTTGTATTTATGTCTGAAGGTCAGAAGTCAAAGTCATCATAGGTAAAATTGTATGTTAGGTTTCAAAATTTTCTCTCAAAATTTCTGCAAATATTTCATCATCTTTAGGCGAGTTACGTTTGGTCGGTGCAGTTTTTCCTTATTTGTTTTTTATCACCACTGGATGAAAGGTCAAGGTCACTCTTTGTCAGATATGCAACACTATATATAAAAAGCATGTCCAGTTGCCTTGAATATTACATATCACAGGGAGGAAGAATTTATCAAACATCACATTTCTAATGATGTTACAGTCAGGATCAGAATACTTTAACTTATAAAGCTGTGATAATTTCAAAAAAGTCATAGGCAAAGTAGCTATAACATTTATTTGATCAGCAGAATCAACCACTGGATATTTTGTTATGCCCACAACAATTGTGGAAGGGGCACATGGACTTGGTTAACTAATTCAGTTCCCACAAAAGACAATAATGTTAATGTTTTGTAAAATTACTATACTTTCTTGGTAAGACTGGAAAGCATGCTTGCATCCCTTGCATGATCCATCATTGAGTGGACAACAACCGCATAAAATTTACCCATGGACAGCTTTTACTGAGCAATTTATGTTTAAATTCTAGTCACATTTTCATTCAGTCACAGAGCTTCATTCTTTTAAATGCAGTATTTAATATTCCACAGCAGATAGCTCCTAAAATAATTACTCATGTATTACCATATACAATTAATGTTATTACTCATTACCATATACAATTAATGTTCTTACTCATATTACCATATACAAAATTGATGTTATTACTCATATATTACCATATACAATTAATGTTATTGCTCTTATATTGCCATATACAATTAATATTAATACTCATATATTACCATATACAGTTAATGTTATTACTCATATATTACCATATACAATTAATGTTGTTACTAATACATTACCCTATTCAATTAATGTTATTACTCATATTTTACCATATACAATTAATATTACTACTCATATTTTATCATATACAGTTAATGTTATTGCTTATATTTTACCCGGTTCGAACCCCGGCTGAGTCATATCAAAGACTTTAAAAAATGATACTAACAGCTGCCTTGCTTGGCGCTCAGCATTAAGAGGTTAGTGTTAGGACTGGTCGGCCTGGTGTCAGGATAATGTGACTGGGTGGGATATCATGCCACATGTCTGCAGCATGATGCCCTAGTGCTAGGCATTACTATATACTGTCACACTGCAGACATCATAGCGATATGACTGAAAAATTGTTAGAGCTACATTAAAAATCTAAATCACATACACACACACATATTTTACCATATACAGTTAACGTTATTATTCATATATTACCATATACAATTAATGTTGTTACTAATATTGTTACGTATATGTAATTAAATTGCTTGTGTGTTAGTTTTAAAATTCTTTTTTATTTTATTTTTGTTTCATTACATTTTATTGTAATGATTATTGAAAGGATTCAAAATTCTTTTTCAGTAATTCGATATCTTCTTTTAGCAAATGTTGTTTATTTAAGACGTAAAAGTGTTACATGAGAATTATTTTTAGTGAACCTAGTTCGTCTTGGGCTGGCAAGAACGTAAACAGGCAGTTAAAATGATTGGTCAGTATCAGGGCCATACTTTGATTGTGTGATCACCTTGTGTAAACAACGCTTTTTTGTTATTGGTTCTTAAGTGGGGCTACACTGGCGTACATGATAGTTTTCTTGTAGTAAGAGACCACATGACCCATCTCGCGAGACTTGAAATGATGTTTTTGGGGTTTAAATACGCATTCTTAATATTCTTCTGGGAGAGTCGTTTTAACATCTTGAAGGAACAAGGTGTTATTTTTTATTTGTTGCCAGATTGTTTGTTTTTCATCTGATTTTTGGATTTAATAATTTATTCTCCTGGAAACTCAACAAGTTGACTTTTTTATAAAAAATTCTGAAAGATATTCATGGAAATTTATTCTGGAATTATTCGGAAACAAAAACTGATTCAATTGAGGAATTGTTGATATTCGTACATTGGACCATATCTGATGTCATCGCCTTCCATATTTGTATGTCGTCGAGATTCGAACCTGGATTATAATAAACTATTTAGTGATAGGACTTATATTTTTCATTCTTAGGATTAAATTTTGGATTATATTCACGAACCGTAAGTCCTATTTTCCAATTTTTACATTGTTTCCTAGGGAAATAAATTATTTTGTTAAAATATACAAAGCTTGTTGGCTTTCACTCTTTTCTTTGTTACTGAGTACGAGCCCTTGTCACATAACAATATATTACCATATTCAGTTAAAGTTACCATTGTCCTTACATTTATTCAATTAACTTTTGCATTTAAATCACTTTGGTCAGACGTTACTGCACCATAACATGTTTCTGATTTTTTGAATTGTACTAAATGAGTTTTCATTTGCCTTCTTTCAGATAATTGTGTCCATGTTATCAGTACCGGCTATCTTCTACCGACCAAAGGGACGTGAAGAGGATTCTGATGGGGCAAGAGAAAAGTTTCAGGTCCCAGAAAGTGACCATCTTACCTACCTTAATGTCTACCTGCAATGGAAGAAAAGTGGGTCAGTAGTCATGTTAACTTATATGCATGTTACTTCAGTTTACAGATACATTTTACAATTGATAATGTATCTGACAATTCACTTTTAAACTACTAAAATTACCTCTCAGTGGGAACCATGGTAGTTAATTGGTTAGCCAATCAGAAAATCCTCATCTCTTTCTAATGTCAGTTGAATAACTTCAACTCCCTGAAAGAGACTCAGATAATCATACTGGTACTTGCAAAATCGGTAAGTTTTAGTGGATGAAGATCTGGCTAGATGTGCAAAGAACAGATTCTTGTAATATGAAAAGTGTTGAAAATAACATTTAATGATGTTTGAACAATCAATGAAATATGTGCAGTTGTAATTTGTAATATTCTGCAACTTTGAAATGAAAAATTAAACACTTGCTTACATAGCTGATAGTAATGACTTGACATCTAGACATTGTGACTTTTTATATTGGTGTAATAAAAACCAGTGGATTGAGGGCAGTTCAAAATGGACATTATTTACATCTGAGATTTTTTCTAGCATAAAATGGAAAAGGCAAAGTTTGTTTCAGTTGATTTGTTAGCATGCCAAATTCAGTTATTGGGTTACAGGTTTCATTCATGTCTTGACCACTCTGAACTGGTTGTGACTGTTTGTGTTTGGACAAAACACTTTATCTCATTGCCTCAGTCATAAATAGTCTTTCATCAAACGCCAATTGATCTCTCACGTTTATCAATTATTGAGTTGTGTTCTCCATTTTTTCCTTCAAATATTCTTGTTATTGAAGAATCAATGGGAACAATGTAATGATTCCAATCGATCTGTTTTTGCATTAGGGATTTGTGTAAGGTGATTGGAAATGATCATTTTAATAATTTAGGATAAGAAATTTTCAGTGTGTTATTTTGGGATTTTGGGACCATTTAAGGCAGAGTTAAGTCCAAGTTGGTGCCCTAAGAATTGCTTACAAGGATCCTCATATGTGTATGTGTAAGTTTGGTGTGACATATAAGTGAAAGCTGATTTTTGCTCTACTTTTCGTAGACCAGAAGAGCTTAGGGATGGCCTGTTGTCCTTCATCTATCATCCATTGCCAGTCCATCCATTTTCAAGATTGTTATCATTTCTTCTCCTAAACTTTGCAGACAATTGCCACAAAACTTTACACACACATATTCATCCTAATATCTTAGTTGGTTCTAAATGAAAATGATAATGTTCAAACATCCATTGCTGCTATCACAACAGTCATCTTGAATATCTTGATTTTGCTTCTTCTCTTGCATGGATGGTAATATCAACATCAGGTTTTCACTGAAAGACTTATGCAGATGTCTGTTTGATCCTAAGTAAAAATGGTGCCAAAGACAACCAATATGGCCACCACAACTTACCTTTAAATTTTACTGCGACTCCTAAATAGAAAATTACATCAGCATGGTTTGTTTTTTTTTTAACCAGAAGACATCTTATGATGTCAGGTTCATCATAAACGAAAATAGTTCTTCTTGGATATCCAAAATGGCCACCACAGCAGCCATTTTGATATTTTTTGTTTCTACTCCTGAGTGAATGAACATATCAACATGAGGTTTTCACTGAACAACTTCTTTTGATGTCTAGTTGGTCCTAAATTAAGTTAGTGCTGATCTGAAATTCAATATGGCCATCACAGCAGCCATCCTGAAAATTGTATTGCTAAACCTACTGAATGGAAAATCTTATTGGCATTGGTTTTTCACCAGAAGACTTCTCATGATGTCAAGTTTTTCCTATATGAAAGTGGTGCTGTCCAGATATCCAATATGGCAACAACAGTGGCCATCTTGAAATCTTATCACTATTACTCCTGAATGGAAAATCATATCATCATTAGGTTTCATTTGGTGTCTAGTTTGCTTTAAATAAAAATTGTGCTGATCTGATATCCAGTATGGCTACCATGGCAGCCATTTTGAGAATCTTGTTATTGCTACTCCTAAATGGAAAGTCATATCGACATGGGGTCTATCTTGGAAATTTTGCTATACTTCTGAATGGAAGGTCATATCAGCATGGGTTTTTCACTAAAAGTCTTATGATGTCTAGTTGATACTAAATGAAAACAGAGCCAAAGTGACCTCCAACAGGGTCACCATGGTGGCTATCATAAAAATCTTGATATCAGAACTTGTAAGCTAAATGGGATTTTCACTGTCATATCTGAAAAAATGAAAACTCTGCTAATCTGACATACAATATGACCAGCATAATGGCAGCCTTGAAAATCCTAAGTGGATGATTTACCAGTATGGAGTTTTCATTTAAAGACTTGTGATATCTAGTTGCTTCTAAATGAAAATGATGCTGATACAGTATCCAAGAGATGAATGGATGGATGCAGGTGGTTTATCATTTAGATGTTTGATGAGTTCAGTAATGAGTGAGACCTATGCATGTTAATGAAGAGATCTTGCATTTGATTTGACTGATCTTGTATCACTTTTGAAGATTGTAGCTGTTATAGAATATTGATCAAACTTGGTAAAGAGGCTTACATTGTTAAGGTCTTATTTTTGTGTATTAATTAGGTAATCAGTTTGATTATAAACAACAGTTTTACATGTTAATTATTGCCTTTTCATAGTTGGAAATAATTTTTATCAGACTTTAGTAAAGTTGCAAAAGTTGACATAAGATTGGGAGATAGTTTACTTAGGGTCATTTCTTACAATGCAACATAAGTATGCTTTGTGAAATGTTGAGATTTTGTTGGTTAAGTGAGCAATATCAGGCCCACTTAGGTCCCTTGTTATAATAATAATAATAATAATAATATTATTATATATATATATATATATATATATATATATATATATATATATATATATATTGAGGTATTGCTGTTTGTGTCTGGGAAAATGCATATTTAAATATATTGTTTGATGTTGCCAAATTTTGTGACAGAGATCATTAGATTATGCATACAGTTGATTGATCTAGATTATCATGAATAAAAGAATTCATGGATATGTTGTATAAATAGATTATTAAATTATTTAGCTAAAATGGAAGCTATTACAAGTATGAACACGTTTTTTATTACTAATGAAAATGTGACTCGTGACCCTCATACCCCAACCACTTTTATAAGACTGTATCCAAAGTCCTATACCTTCCTCATCATCTACTCATCCTTCTGAAACATTAAAAGCCAGATCTCTCGATCTCTCTCGATCTCTCTCTCTCTCTCTCTCTCACACACTCAGTGAATTAAAGGCACAATGAAAACCAAGAGATGAACTGATGGATGCAGAGACACTCAGGTGGATGGACAGAACTGATCAGAATATCTGCCAGTGCACAGATACAGTAAAAATGTATCATGATTACTTGTATTTCTTAAAATTGGATTTTACTTATCTGTATGCCTGGCTAAGGCTAGTTTGTTAGAGTTAATTGTAAGATGGTGAAATTCAATCCCAGGGACTTTGTAACAGAGTGTTGTTTGCTGTCAACATTGAACACAAACCTTAACCAGTGTTTGTAGATTTGACATGTGGCAGGTCTGGTATTAGTATAGAACAATTTATAGGATGGGGTTGTAGTGTTTGTGTACAGTTTTATAAATTATGGTTGTTGAAGGATAAGAAGCCGAATGGTAGTGGTGGTTGTTGGTGGTGATGACAGTAGTAGTAGTAGTATAGTGGTTGACTAAAGGGATAGGAGGAGAAGCAGCACAGCAAAACATTAGAAGTAGAATAGTCATTTTGCTGCACCATGACTGGCCCTAAAATTCATATTTTCTCCAAATCTATAATGTTCAGACAATTACATGAACCATTTGACTTTTTTTATTTATTCTTGGACATGCCACTGTATAAATTTGCCAGAATTTTTTAAGATGTTAATTTTTGTGTATTTTAATAGTTCACAAATGAGCACTTTCAAGAAGTCATCATATGAGTTATGTTACGAGTTTAGGCTCTTAAAATAAGTAACAGAAAAGAGTGAAGACAACAGGCTTTGTAAAATTTAACAAATAATTTATTTCCCTAGAATACTAAGTGAAAAACGAGAAAAAAGAACTTACGGTTGTATGAATCAAATCCAAAAATAATCCAAGAATTAAAAAATAGAAGTCCTAGTAATATAAAATCCTGAATGAAACTGAGATCGAATCCCGATGAAATCCAAAATGGAAGACGATGACGTCTGTTGTAACCTTCATAGTGTAGATGTGTCAACAGTTTCTTGTTGAATCACAGAAAATATTATTCCAGTTTTGAATTCCGTATAAATTCCAGTGAATTTCTTTGTCCAAGAATTTTGTAGGAGCACTTATGTATTTCCAGGGAAAAGAATCACTTGAAATTCAATAAAATAAAAGTTCAACTCAAACTGGTCACAACATAACTTGACATGTCAATTGTTTGGAGCCCGAATGAAAAAAACTCTATCAGAAACAACAGTTATACGCTAACTAAGACGCAAAACAGATTCCTGGATGATGGTCAGTCTTCTAGAAAAAATAGAAGTTTGTAACAATAAACACATGTTTCATATCACGTACTCCAGGTATGGCCTTGACTTAACTTAATGATTCTTACCCTGAGAATGAATAAAAAAATTTTTTAAAAAAGTTGTTTACCAAAACTGTCACTGATTCTGAATCAAGGTCAGAAACTAGATACAGTGTTTCTATTATTAGGTGTTTATCAGTGAAATAAAAAAAACAGTCAGGTCAGACAGAACTAAACTGTTCTGGATAATATCAAATCCAGTAAACAAAGTTACATTACAATAGCATGTAATGGAATTTTTAAAAAATTTTAAACTAACACACAAATAATTAAATTAAATATACATAACAGTTACTTGTTAGATATAACAGCAGGAGAAAATATTATTGGCAACCTGAAGTTGACCTATCCTAACTGCATGGAATTTTAGTGCTGGCCTTTGCCTTTGCACCAATTCACCCTCAGAAAATACATAGTTACTATTATTAGACTTGTTAATTAATAGGTGCATCCATACTTTTTTTTAGCAGTATGAGGAAATAATTGTACAGTTTTTAAAATGTTCAAATTGGACAAGCCCTGAAGATAACAGTAGTTTTGAAAAACTGTACAATTATTTTTCTATACAGTTAGACAAGTATGGATATATCTGATTTAACCCACAATACATTTATTTTCAAAATGTTAAAATGCATTTTTTGGCAATGCTAGATGAACATAAACATTTTTAATTGTATATCATTCTTACTGCCCCGAAAAAAGACCATTCCAGCATGCACTTTCTTACTGCCCAGAAGAAAGATCACCTCAGCATTCTTTACATCCATTGGGTCATTCATTATCACATGACTAAGTGGCCAAGGTCAACTGTCTCAGGTGGCACTTTACAGTTTCATATTTTGCATAGGGTTAGAATTTTAAGGAAAAAGAATTCCCCCGGGTTTCCTCACTAGTTATACTGGCTATTTAAAAAAGACCTTGTATATCTTAGGTATTGTTCAAAGAACCTTTAATTCCCTTTATTTTGGTGTATGATTGATGGGTGTAATATGGGTTATAGAGTATACAGCTTGGCCTTATTCCAGATGTGCACCTTTCAAAAAGTGCTAGCTCCACTTGGTCATTTTCACTTCCTGAACTTCAGAGGTAAATTGTAAAAAAAAGAGCCGATAACTTTTTTTACATTTTATATATTTGGTAATTCATTCATTGCACTTTCAGAAGCTGGTATTGTCTAGTCTGGCAAAATTAATTTTCCCTATTTTAATAGCTGCTAAGGATAGTGTACTTTAGACAAATTCAGGCTGATTTTTGGAGCAGTCATTTTAGTTAGCAGTGTGCTAAGATCATTTACAATTTCCAGAAGTACAATATCCAAAGAAATGTCAGTCACATTACATCAAAGTAGCATAAAGGTATGCCAACATTCTCTCCACTGTGCATGTTTTAAATGCAAACAACTTCATCTTACATAGGTCACTCTCTCAAAAGTACATAATAACTGGTGAGCACCCCCTCAACCATGGGAAAATGACATCATCATGCTGTACTTGGACTGGCTGTTTGAATCACATGACCAAGTAGCCCAGGTCAATATTGCCTCTAAACCATAAAGAAAATGTTGCAGAGATATTTGAAAGCTATTGAGTCAGAATGTACATGATAACTAGTCAGTAAAATTTAAACATTAAGCCTTTAGGTATTTTGAGATTTTGTGGGAAGAGAGCTCTAAAGCTCTAACCAACCATATATGTGGGGAAGGACATGGAACCATCCATAAATAATGAGAAATGGTCAATATATGGAATGGTGATGATGAAGATAAGTTGCTGAGCCAGGTTCTGAACAAAGCAAAAAACAAAATGATACGGCATACTGATGATATAGACGACATAACTTCATCTCAGATAGGCAATGCTTTCGAGGATTTTGGAAATGTGAAGGATTTTACCTTATGACAAACCATGGAAACATACCATGGAACAGATTTACTAGATCAGGACTTTTGTTGTTTTGGAAATGATTGAAAAATTCTTGGAGGACACTGATGATTCTCATTTGGATAGACAGAAGGTTGGAAATTTGGAAATGTTTGAATACTGTCTTGCAGCTAAAATGACAAAAGAGTGCCAGTCATGTACATCTCAAGTACCATCATTTACCAATGCTGATAATACAGCAGTGAATGACTTTATTTCAGTAGCTGTGTAGGGTGCAAGATTTGAACATTTTTCATTCATTATAAATTGCTGTTTCCCAAAGTACGTTGTGTTAGATGTGTACAAGAATGACAATAATAGAAACACAATTTTTGAACTTTGAAGTTAAAACTTCAAAAATGAACATGCCAGAGTTCTTCTAGTATTTCAACTCAAGATGACAAATTTTTTAGATTCGTAAAGTACATTTTCAAAGTTTTTGTCTATCAGGGTGCATCAAATAATGCAACTGTAAACTGCATAGATGCCTAATGCGGAGTCAGACCTGGGGCTATGCAGTTCGTAAAGTGTCATCAGTAGAATAAACAATATTGATCCTGATCTGCTGAGACGTTATGCGTTGTTGTTACGTGTAGGCTCGTACAAAAGTAACAAAAGAAAAGAGTGAAGCCAACAAGCTTTGTAAGTTTTAACAAAATAATTTATTTCCCTAGAAAACAAGGTAAAAATATGAAACAGGACTTACGGTTTGTGAATATAATCCAAAAATTAATCCTAAAGTGGAAAAAATATAAGTCCTATCACTAAACAGTTCTAATTGAATCCAGGTTTGAATCTCGGTGAAGTTCCAATATGGAAGGCGATGACGTCAGACGAGGTCATCGTACGGATGGGAACAGTACCCCGTTGAATCACAAATTATAATGTTCCAGTTTAGAATTCCAGAATAAATTTCTACTAAATGTATTTGTCCAAGAATTGTTATAAAGAAGAGCACTTGTATGTTTTCCAGAGAATATAAATTATTAAGTCCAAAAAATAGAAGAAGTCTAAATCAACTAGTATCAACATAAAAAATTCACCTTGAGCTCTAAAGGTGTAGAATACGCCTGAATAAAATTTCACTGAGACATGAGTATTAAACCCAACTAAAACATCATTTCAGACCCGTGTGATGGGTCACATGGTCACTTAATCATCGAACAGCGCAGTAAAAAAAATGCCAATTTACACGTAGGCCAGAATAGCCCTAGCTAAGAATCAGATTCTCATGCTGGAAATAAATAAAAAAGAAAGGCTGTTTACAACTTAGCTAACATGTGGGCCGAACATGACCTTGATAATAACCAATCATTTTCATTCAATGTTTACAAAATTGGAACCAAGGTTAAGAACTAGGTTAACTAAAATTAGTAATAAAGCAATACTTTTGCGTTCTAATCAGGTCAAAACAAAAGACTGAATTTTCCGAAAAAAGTCAAATCCTGTGAAAATTATCATTACAATAAAATGTAATGAAACAAAAATAAAGTAAAAAAAGAATTTTAAAACTAATACACAAACAATTAAATTACATATACATAACAGTTGTTTACAGGTTGACATGACTTACATGCAGGTAGATACAGTAGTTTATGTTTGTTTTGAAATAGCAAGTTTCTGGTGAAAGGTTGTGACCTGGCTTTAAACCCAAAGCTGAAGGCAGCATTAACAAAACTTTGTCATTGATGTTTATCACTTTTGAAAGCCAAGAAGATTAATTTTTTTTACAAAATCTTTGTGTTTGCATTTCTCAAAAAAGCCCAAACAATCTAACAATGCAGAGAAGCTTGAGGATTGTTTTATTGCACTGGGCTCTGCAAAATGTATTTAGCAAAACAGTTGTACAGATTAGCATGTACAGAAACATGTACAAATAGAATGTGATTCCATTCTAAAGTAGGAGAGAAAAATGAAAGAAGTAAATACTTTTTGGTTATAGAGGTTCAGGCTACAAAGGTGCACACAAACATTTCTCATCTTGGTATAGAGAGGGTTCAGATTATACAGGTGCACATATACAGAATGCATCCTCTTATACATAATGTTAAAACAACAAGGGTACACACATACTGAATATAGTATACAAAAGGTTCAAACAACAAGGGTACACACATACTGAATATAGTATACAGAAGGTTCAAACAACAAGGGTACACCCATACAGAATGCATCCTAGTATACAGAACATTCAAACAGCAAGGGTGCACCCATACAGAATGCATCCTGTTATGATACAGAGGGTTCAAACTACAAAGGTGCACCCATACAAACTGCATCCTGGTATACACAGGATTCAAACAACAAGGGTGCATCATGGCATCTTGCACATAAGATCCCAAGGGCATGGGACACTTATCCTCTGCCCTGTAGATCTAGAGGACATGCACCATTTTAGAGGGACACATGAAAATAATATTACATAGCGCTGTAAAAATTAGATGATTTTGTTTGCTTTGACCGTGTTGCTTATGTTACTGTTAGTATTGATTTGTCATCTAGACATTGTGAATTCTTATTATGATGTAATAAAAACCAGTGGCTTGAGGGCAGTTCAAAATGGACATTATTTACATTTGAGATTTTTTTTCTAGCGTGCAATGGAAAGGCCAGTCTGCACTATACTCTGATCTTTTTTTTTGTGAACCCTTACATTATTGCAATAGAAATTTTATTATCTGCTGAAGTAACTCATGAAAAAAGTAACATGTTTGAATATGTAGTTAATCTGAAAGGCAACATTTAATTTTCTGTTCTGTTCCTTGCTCTCATTTGCCTTCAGTGTACACTCATATCTACCAGCATTTATTATAATAGATACCTATGCTTTCTGAATTACTTTTCTTTCCAAACTAACAAATCATTACTTAATGAAAAGTTATGTATTTCCATAAATTTAGTCTCTTGTATCATTATTTCAACCACAGAATACTTAGATCTTCCTCGCCATTTTAACTGCAAAGGTACATTACACTAATGGCTATCATTTACTTTACATTTCAACTTGGCCAACTCCAACAAACTTTGAGTGTTTTCATTGTCGTTGTTTTAAAATAGATATGAATTGCCATCTTACAGTTTTATCATCTTTTGCAACTTAGGTTATTGCTTGTGCCAGTAGAGATATGGTTAGGCATCCACTAATGAAAAGTTTTAGGCAGATTTTTCAAATTTTGTTCCTGATGACAAAGCATACCCTGCACTGGATCAAGATTTAGGGGACATAAAAAAAAAAAAGAAAACCCTTGCTCATTGTGCAACAGTATTTACTGAACATATTTACTTAAAGCATGCACTGTGTGTGCATATTGGGATGAAAAATGCAGCACACAGAATTGGGTTGCTGCACCCTATGTTCCTGAACTTACAAACAGTTGCTTAAAATTTGCATCTATGCTATAGTGCTAATATCTAACCTTTTTTTAACCAAACTTTTACTTAAGAGTTCAGCTTAAGATGGGCATGTTTCAGGCTAAACTTAGTCACAATAACCTACTTTTAAGTCAAGTGCACATGGGAAATCAGTAATATCAAACACCAAAACTGGGTTACTGTCATCTACATTCCGTAACCACTTTCAAAGATAGTGGTTCCTATCACGGAAGTGGAGGTATCTTGTGAGCATCTCTACTTCACTAACTGCTCAAAGTTTCTAAAGTAAGATAGCCAGGTGATGTGTAGCAGGTGTAATTGCACTTCTACAGTTTTATTAGATTCAGTTTGTAAATGCTATAAAACCATCCAAATTGTCTAGAGTTATTTGCATTACTCCAGTGGCCTAAATGGTTAGAGCATCCACCTCAGATGCAGGAGGTCATGGGTTCAAACCCCAGAGACTTATAAAAATGGTACTAGCAGCTGCCTTGATTGGCGCTCAGCATTAAGAGGGTAGTATTTGGACTGGTTGGCCTAGTGTCTGGATAATGTGACTAGTTGGACATCTTGCTACATGTCTGCAGCATGATGCCTCAGTGCTAGACATCACTATAAACTGCCACAGTGGACATTCTAGTGATGTGAGTGGAAAATAGTTAAAGCTACTTTAAAAATCCAGATCACACACATTTTCTGATGTAATTCCCTTCAAGTTTTAATGTATTTAGCATTTTTATTTTAGAGATGAAGACAACTTGTTTCTTATTAATGTAAGTGCACTTAAAAACCTCTCATGTTTCCAAACCAATTTGAATGGGATTGTGCCTCATGACCTAGATTTTTTTGCAGCTTTTGAAGTCAATGGTTCCATCCTGTCTGTACATTTCAGGCACACCTTACAATTTTCAAGGATGGAGTTTTATACATTTTTCAGTTTTTCTAAGGCTTTTTTGTTGTTGTTGTTTTAGAAAGTTATTAAAAACTGCTTGAAAGAAAAAGGACATTTATTTGATAACAACTAGTATAATAAGTTTGGGATTTGGACTGAAAAGTGGCCAGGACACAAAAATGATGTGTCCAGTAAGAAAAACAAACCACAAAACAACTCCAACATTTACCCTTCTGAACATGCACAAGTGAAGAAGCCAATGAAAAAAATGTTTCTAACACAACTAGGTATCCAGTTAAACAAAAATCACTTGGAAAGAGATATTTGTATGGATTTGTTCAACGGTAACCCCTAAATGTGTTTCGTACTCCCATTTCATGCAAAAATGACAAAAATCTCCAGGGTATAATGGCATTAATACTACCCAAATACATTTATCAAAGAAACATTTAATAGTATATGCACAGTAGAAATGCTGTAGCTATAATTGAGAAGATAAATCTCCCATAATTTACATATAAAATTTGTAAAAATAAGTTTTCAGCACAAAAAGATACTGGCCTGACATTATAATTTTTGTCTTTATTTTACCATATTGTTTTAATAGAAACTAAAATTCTGTCACATACACCTGTTTTAACACACTCACATACACACCCACACACCTCACTTCCAACTTTATGCATCATAATTACGTTCCTGAAGATACTGATTTACTTAGAAGCCCATGTAAGCTGCATTCTTAACAAAATGAAGGGTGAAAATTTGAAGTGCTTATCCAAAAATATTTATGCTTAAAATTGACTAATTTGAAATGTCTTTTGGAAACAATGTATTTATTCAATCATACACTCCAATTATGGCAGACTTTTAAGAGGTTTGCATGTATTTTTTGATAGTGGGGGTGGGGGGAGGGAGATTCTTTTACCTATTAGGAAATTGTGTGTACTGATAGTGTTTTGTTTTCCTTGCACGAAATTGGCATTGTATCATTCACAGGTAAAGAGGATTAATTCTAACATTCAGTCAGTTGCTTTGTAGGACCCTGATTATTGCTGCTGAGTACTAAAATTTTATTAGACTTCAAAATTAACAAATTAACAAGTTTTATGGCTTCTTGGTTCCTTTTTAATCATCTCAATACACTCCAAGCAGGGTTACTGGAAACACCGAAATACACTCAAAAAATGAAATACACATATTTTGCATCCTAATCTCATAAAGATAAATGTATTATGATGTGGATATGTTTTAATAATGATAAAAAAGCAAAATAAAATCGGATTTTAGTGATTTTTTTATAGGAATTATTTATATTTTTCTATTTATTGCTCCATATGTTTAATGAAGTCACAAGGTTGTACTTGATTGGATAGCTTTTACCTCGTTTTGTATGTCATGTCTTTATTTACTTTAAAACACATAAGCAGGGCCAGCCCTTGGCAGTAGAAGAAAATGTTAAGTTCAGTATAATATAACACTTGTTTAAAAGTTTATTTCCAAATGCCATGCTCACAGGGGGCCCCATGCGTAAATCCTGGGGCACCGCCAAAATGATCCAAATCGGGCCCTGCGTTTGCTAAGGCCATTACTGCACATAAGTATATGATATTTCCACTGAAAATTTGTAAATACACATTCTGGATTTTCACAATCATATCTCACTCTTATATTTTAAGTTCCAACAGATTCGTGATTTATCATACCTGTCCAGTTGAGTAGAATCAAGTATGACCAAATGACATCATTATATGGATTGTGCCCGAAATTGGTAAACAGTAAATAATTTGGATCAGAATCGCTCAAATCAAAGTTTGGTTTGCTTATTATTATTATTAAATCAATTACAAATCATAATATAAGGGTTTACACCAATATATACACCCAAAAGATGTAAATAATTGTGTATTTTGGTATATTTTGGTTTTTGAGCATATTCCATGTTTTTAACTGCTCCTGACACTATTTAAACCCATTCTTGGCTCCTTTCTTCCCATCCCATTGCACTCCAAACACTATTTAAACTCATTCACATGCAGACTGATAGGTATGAATGAATATCAACTGGCTTTTTGCCAACAAGGAATGACAATGAGTAAAACCAGACCTCAGTGTCCCCAGCAATATTTATAATGGACATGTGGTATACTATTTGTTTTTATGTACAGATTCACATCATAGATCAGTGATTGATCTAATTTTATACTTAAAACTGATTTCCATTGATTTTCCATTGGTAATTTGTTTTCTCATATTGAAGGTAGATGAATGGTCATATTCTAGCTGAATTTTTTGTAATGTACAGTTGTCAACCTTGTGTTGTAGGACTGCTTTTTTGACAGAATAAAATGGCAAACAGAAATGCGTACGATATCTTGAAATCATTTTCTCATTTTAAGTTTTGCTGTCAAGAAATTGAAATTGCAGTAAATATGTAGAACTGTTGATTAAAATGAGAGACAAATATATTGACTAAAAATATCATTTTGGACAATGTATCTCTTGTACTAAAAAGAATTAGGTGTAAAATTACTTTGCATACATGATCTGCATTCTGCTGCTTCCATTCATTTGCAAATAGAGAAAGTATTGACCTGCAAAGTTCTAATTCAACTGGTTTTTTGTTTTACTAGTTACTTTTTTAAACTTCACTCAAAGCAGTGAGTTTTAAAGTAAGAAGGATGTACAGTGTATATGTACTTTTCCATCAGGTTCATTCATAGTTTTTATTATCATTTTTAATTGTAAAATACACCTGTAGCTGAATTGTTTTACTTCTACTGATTTTTTACCTGAAGAGATTACGGAGCCTGTTGTCTGTCATCTGTCCATCTGTTACCACAAGTTTGTTATCACTACACCTTCTAAACTACTTGGAAGATTTTTATTAAACTTCATACATTTTGTTATTATGTTGGTACTTGATGAAAATTATGTCAGTCTGACAGACAATATAGCTGGCATGATGGCCATCTTGAAAATCTTATTATAGCTAGATTTTTAACATGATGGCCATCTTGAAAATCTTATCACTTGTCCTTTTTTACAGAATGGTCATATATTCAAACGTCTTTTACTAAAATACTCCATTCCATATAAATTTGGTCCTAAATGAAAAGGATGTCAGTGTGACTGCATAAATCTGGATAGCCTTAACAACATTTTATGTGAAAACAAATACTATTTCATTCTTGCATTATACAGTTTCTCCTGTATTATAATGATGCTCATACAATCTCTGAAATGGCTGCCTTGATGGCCATCCTTAAAAGCTTTGTATGGCTACTTTTGAGCAGACGATCATATTGACCTTAGTTTTCAGTAAAACACTAATGCAGTAACTAATTAAAATGGTGGTCACCTTACCTCCAACATGGCACCATATCCATCTTGAAAATCTTGTCACTATTTTTATTGCATGAGCTCGTTTTCTTTCATGAAAATCATTGATTGCAATATTTAATTGGATCTGAATAAAAAATGGTGCAGATCTGACTACCAGTAGATCCACTTTTTTGAAAACTAGACCTAACTGACATTGGGGTCAGTTTAATTTTTAAAGGTTATTGCTTGTATTTTTGTACTTCATTGAGTTTATGACTATCAAGTCAATTATGAGTGGATTTGTTATATAGTTGCATTCCAGTGAACAAGATAATTGCACTTAGACTTCGATTTTGAGGTCAATGGTCTTAAGTTTATTGCAGTACTGGCATGTATGCATGATAACATAAACAAGTATGAAGGACTTTTGATCATTTATCCCAGTTTGTGGATACATGCATACCACTTTAATAACTTCATTTTTCCCAAGAAATATGACCTATAGATTGAACCATATTTAGAATGTTGATATATCTTGGCATTTTGTGAGACAAATTAATTGATCTCCTGTCAGTGATATTAGGTTCAAAGTCTAAGGCCATGATAAAAAAATGTGTTCTTCACTTATAGGTATCTTGCGAACATGTTAACTACAGTGCGACCCCGCTGCAATGCACCCTGCGATAACATGAATTTGGATATAAAATGCAGCCGTGGTGTGGCTCCCAAAATTTCATATATTCATTCGCACATGAAAAAATATTTTTTGTTCAAAGTATGTGAAATAGTGTATAAAAAATTTATTATCATTTTGGGGAAGAGATCTTGTATGAATTCGAGTATAATACGATCGTGGCGTGGTTCCTGAAATTTTTAAATACATGTACATATATTTTTCTTGTACCCAGAAAAATATTTTTTTTTTAAAGTACAAGAAATAGTGTGTAAAATGTTTATTATCATTTTGGGGAAGAGTTCGGATATGAATTCGAATATAATAACGATCATGGCGTGGCTTCTGAAATTTAACAATTTCACCAGGTGACATTTCACCAGGTGACATATATGAGCACATCTCAGATGATGAAATTGTTGCAAATGTCAGTGGGAAGAATGATGCTGCACAACCAGAGCCCAAAACCAGTGACACTAATGACGATGATGATGATGATGATGATGGCACCCCAACTCCCTCACCAAAGGTGTCAGAGGCAATAGAGCACCTAGAAGCAAGTTTGAGGTGGCTGGAAACTCAAGATGTGGACAGCATCAAAGCCCTCCAAGTCAGAGGCATTCTTGACTTTGCTAGAAGCCACCAGTTCGTGGCAAAGAAGCAGACTCCACTAGACAGATTTTTTAAGAAATGATGAAATTTAAAATTATGGAGTCATGCAACCAGATTGACCTTGCACTTTGCGCAATGATTAGTATAGTAGTTTTCACATTTCTTTGGATATTCACAAAATCTGAAGTAAAAGTTATATGCACACTGAAAGCATGTGTTGATTGTTAATTATTCTTGCTGTAATCATTCAAACAAATAGGCATACAAGTGTTAATTATTGGGAATTTACAATGGATAAAGGTACACAGAAACACATATGAGAAAATGTTAGCAGTATGAAATTTGAACAGTCACCGTCCATAGACCCTGGAACATAATGAACTGTATATGTCTTCGTCTCTCTTAATCTAATTTTGCTGTTAATTTTTCCCATTGAATTCAGACACATAATGGTCTGTGATAAAATTATTGAATAGTTTAAATATGTATGCAATTTTTGCAAATTGCATATAGTATGGATTAACTGCATGCCACGACAGTACGATATCAGACGGTAAGTAAGAGGTGTTAATACTCTGTTCATGCTATATATTAGACGTTGAATTTAGACACAATGATCTGTGACAAAATTATTGAATATTTTAAATCTGTGTGCAGTTTTTCAATGGAATTACATGCATTATGGATGAACTGCATGCCACAACAGTGCGATAGTAAACGGTGTTGATACCTATTCATTATATACATTAAACATGAATACACATATATGTGCCAATTCATTGTTCTCTGAAAAAAGTAAAATACTGTAAAACCCCGCATTAATGCAACCCCGCTATTAATGTGATCCAATTTTTTGGACCCCAATTATTGCGTTATAGCGGGGTTCCATAATACATAAGGAAAATAATTTTGTTACCAGATTTGGCATGTTCAAGTTTCTAAAGAATATCAGATGTGGTTTCGTTACTTTGTAGTTAAAAAGGAGGACCCTGGAAGTAGTTTGTGGGTGGGGAATAGTGGAGCATCAATCCCTTAGTAGGAGAGTTGTTTTTGGAATAACATTGTTTCAGTTGATATTTCAGTGACAGTGGTATTTAAACATTTTTTAAAATCTATATTTGGTTTAAGTTAAATAATAACTAGACTGTTGGATTTGTACTGAAAAATATTTGTTAACTCTTTGCTTTTGGTTGGGCCAACTTGCAACATGATGTCATAACATTATTTGTGGCATCATTTTGCTGAAATTGCATTGTCACAGTTGTGAGAAAATGTAAATTTAAAAATGGTTTCACCAAAGTATGTGATGTAGCAATTATAGACCTTTGTTCACGAGTATGAAGTTATATGAACCATGAAACCAATCATATTGCTTGACCTTTACTTCACTTTGGTCAGTATGAAACCTGTCGTATTGTTTGACCTTTCCATCACTTTTGTCAGTATGAAACTAGTCATATTGCTTGTCCTTTCCGTTACTTTTGTCAGTATGAAACCAGTCATATTGCATGACCTTTCCGTCAATTTGGTCAGTACGAAACCAGTCATATTGCATGACCTTTACTTCACTATTGTCAGTATGAAACCAGTCATATTGCATGACCCATCCATCACTTTGGTCAGTATGAAACTTATTGGCTCATGCAACTTCATATTCATCTCAATAAAGTTCTATAAATTTGAAATGGAAATTAATCATATATATTCACTTTTTTTCGGACCTCTACTTTAGCCCAAATGGTTGTAGTGTTGGCTTCAGATGTGGGGGGGTTGTGGGTTGGAAGCCCAGCCGAGTCCTACCAGAGACTTACAAAAATGGTACTAGCAGCTGCCTTGCTTGGCACTCAGCATTAAGAGGCTAGTGTTGGGACTGGTTGGCCTGGTGTCAGGATAACATGACTGGGTGGGACACGATACTACATGTCTGCGGCATAATGCCCCAGTGCTAGACATCACTATAAACTGCCACACTGCAGACATAGTAGCGATATGACTGGAAAATTTTTAAAGCTTTGTTAAAAGTCCAAATCACACACACACACTTTTTTTGTTGAATTACTGATAATGAAAGTTGTATTCACTTTTCGAAGTGTGCTTATTATTGTGAAAGGACTGTTTGTAAATCTCAGATGATTGTGTCTATCAATCAGATGAATCAGTACATTACATAAAATAGTTGATTAAAGAAAGAAAATGGCATAAAAGTGGATTTTGAATGACAGAAGCAGGTAGTTAGTCCTTCTAATCACACAATAATGAAGAGGAGTTCCCGAGTGGCCGAGTGGTCTAAGGCAATTGCCCTTACAGATCACTCACACGTCTGTCCACATGAATTCGAGTCTCGGCTCAACCAACATGTGTATGTGAAAAGACTTGCCAGTAGCTGCCCATGAGTCAGTGGTTCTTTCCGGGGCCAGATTCATCCTCCATGAAATAAATGAGTGCCATGTAACCTATCATATGCTACAAATGGCATTACACTACCAAACCAAGCTTAATTAGGAAGAGAATCCTCATAAGAATGACAAACTTTTGTCATTGGCTTATGTTTGTACTTTACACACACCAATATTTGTGTACTTACGTTTGGTATGGAAATACAGTATTACACCTATCTTATGTTTATACATTTGTGTACTTATTATCCACATTGTACATTATTTTTCTGGTTCATTATATACTGGAAAGATGCATCCAGCTAAATAGAAAAACAGGAGACCCTGATGTATCTTCCACTGTTAAACAGTATTTTACAAAACTTTTATCTTATAATTTGTATAATTTTGCATTGGAAGTATTGCAGCTTGAGCATCTGGAGCAGTGTGCTATTGTTTGTAAACACCACGCATGCATATAAATATGGTAATGAGAATATATGGCAGTGGGGTGGCCTGTCGATCCAAAGGACAAAAGTTCTACGCATGAACAAGTAGAAACATGAACTAAGGACACAAGTTGTACACATGAGAAAACAGAAACTTTAAAGCATTTGATATTATTACTGTATTATTACATTTAATCAATGGATGTCATATGGAAATATCAATGAGTAATTAATTACTTTTATATGGATAACTTTAGACTTTCATCAGTTCTAATTTGAAAAAGTTCTATGGTAGCTAATGGTATGATAAAATAATGGGTACACAGTCTAATGAAGTGTGTAATGGCAATGAAGAGATTTCTAATTCATGATTTTCTTGGAAATTTTTATGCTCTGTCCTGGAAATATAGCAATTGTTGCTGTTAATTAATAGTACAGTGATATGCTACATGGAAATTTTCTTCTGGAATAGCAGGTGGACTGACGGATTAACCACTCTGATTGGTAAGTCCGGGAGTTTTCATTTGGAACTGCATTATTATGTTTGATTTCACTGGGGCGGATTGGGGGTGTTTGACAAAGTTTGAAGAACACAGGCCTGACATAACATTTTTCTGGTTGTTCCTGGCTTTGCAGTCACTCTTATGGTGATAGTTTGGATTTTTGTAGCCAGTGATATGTATCGCCTGTGTATCTGGATCAGTGTTTTCTATTACAGTTTCTAGCATAAATATTTTCTCACTCTTGAGTTTATGAGATATGTTTAGAAGTCAACTTTGGCAAGTTTGTTTTCACAGCCTTTTTTCATTAAGGTACTCGGCTTTCTTGCCCCAGCTGGTGCCCGTAAAAATCCATTGCTCATTTGGCCCAGGTGCACCCACTTGGGTTACATGGGCAAGGCAGAGTGTATGAACAAGTCACAAAAATCACTGGGACATCTGTTCTTAGATACAGGACACCTATATGAAAATATGGGGATAGCGTACATTCTTGGTTTATCATTGCTCTTGTTGCTTATGTCCGGCCC
This sequence comes from Megalonaias nervosa, assembly GCA_016617855.1. Taxonomy (NCBI): domain Eukaryota; kingdom Metazoa; phylum Mollusca; class Bivalvia; order Unionida; family Unionidae; genus Megalonaias; species Megalonaias nervosa. The sequence goes on from JAECUM010000720.1 coordinate 160,986, forward strand.
ATGTCATTATCTTCATCTGTCTCTTGTTAAAGTCTAAATATTCTAAATTTAGTTCACAATCTTGCTATAAAGAGATATTGCACCACTTGATATTGCTGTGTTCTTCAACTCCTCCCGGTACCTTAAAGTGCAACATATTTTTAAACCATAAAGTGTTTAATAAAGTTGATGGTGTGTTAGGACCCAACAGGGAGAACTTGAGTAGTTTATTAATGTGATAAGCACTGATGGCCTTTGCAGTTTGGGGTTATATGATAGGCTTTCATTTATGAGCTATACCAAATAGCTGGTGTGTGTGTGTATCTGTGTGTGTGTGTGTGTGTGTGTGTGTCTGTGTAAATGTTTTGTAGGGTTTGTTATGAAAGTTGGAGAGACCTTTATGAGTGGAGTTCTTTTTTGTTATATATCTGTTGATGTTGTTTGATTTTATAATAATTCTGTCAGGCACAGCAGAAGACAACAAGGGTTTCTTTTTTAAAAGTAGTTCCTAACACTTGGACACCATGACAGGGACAATCTGACTGAGACAACCAGACTGAGTTAAGAAAGGTAAGATTAGCAAATCAGTTTGATTTGTCATTTGCATGGGTGAGATATCTTTATTCTCCTGCTTTATCTGTTCTTATAAATTGGGTATTCTTATAATGAGAAGTAAAACCCAGATCTGCTGTTGCATAATATGCTGGCAGATCTGAGTCTTTGTAGTTTGCTAAGCAGGAGAACAATCAACATAGACCCTGATCTGCCAGTGCATTATACAGTGTCAGATAAGGGTCTGTCTTGTTTGCAATTGTACCCCACTTACCTGCAAGTAATTACCATACTTGTGTTTACCTCGTCCTTTTCATAAGTGGTTATTCACGTGTCTACACTAAGGATCGTTCTAGAGACATTCAAGAAGGATCTCCGGAGCTAAATGTTTATCAAAATAGGCAGTCCATGTAGATGAATTTATTGCATACTAAATGGAGATCAACAAACTTCATTGCAGGTAGCAAGTGCGGTTTGCTTTCAGACATGTTTACATGTTTGCTTTCAGACATGTTGACAAACAAGGAAGACCTTACCTGAGTAGTTACTGTCTGTATTCACTTAAAAGTCCAACTACAAGCTGCAAACTGCATGGACTCAGATCTGCTGTTGCATAATACACCAACAGATATGGGTCTATGACATTTGTTAAGAGTTGTCAGTAGAACAAACAACACAGATCCCAATCTGCCAATGCATCAAAAGATGACAGATCAAGGTCTGTGTTGTTTTCAGTTGGACTTGAAATATATGCTTATATCATGAAGATCCCAGCCTAAGTTGAAAATGAGTGAGATCCACACATAATTGTTAAGTGATCTTTGGTCTAGTTGGTTGAGCTTGTTACCTCTCTGGAAATCATATTTCTGATCTAATTTATATCAGATTTGAAATATGGACTTGTATCATTACAATTTTGGATGATTTTGATAATGACTGAGATTGGAAGATAATTTACAGTAATTGTGTTTTTATGATACTACATAAGCCTATTAGCGAAATGGTCAACATTTAAAATGGTCCACAGTTTTGTAAATGAGTTTAATAATAGCAGGTCCACATGGGCCTCAGTTGGATTATGGCACAATGGAGCAGGTGAGATTTGGCATTCTTCTAAGTAATCTTTGAACCATATACTACATATACATGTACTTGGTTATAAGTTGAGTTCAACTGCAGACTGCACGGACCCAGTTTCTTCGGACTAATGAGAAGAACAACCAACATGATGATCTGCCAGAGCATTATGCTCAAGCAGATTAGGATCTATATTGTTTGTTGCTAAAGTTGACTTAGAAGTGAGTATAGATTGTATGCATGAAGGAGACTTTCAGAAGCATTTTCATGAGCAAAATAGAAGACTTTCACTGCATTTTTTACTCTCCTTTTAACAAGATTATATAAGTTCTGGAGACATTAATTTTAGTGGAGAGTAAATTCTGATGGGATTTTATTTTCATGATGTCAGTATGGGACTACCAAATTGCTAAAGGTTTATCTGGCTGATACCACCTGCTGAACAGTATATAGATGTATTGTCATTGTGAAAGTAATGATGTTGATTTTGTACATGATATACCATCTTAAAGTGTTTGCATGAAAATAAAATAATAGATCTTAAGGTTGAAGGACCTAGAAACTCACTCTCTCTCACTAAATAAATATCAGCTTCCCTATTGGGAATTATGTCACATTACAATTCTAGAATCATCAGGTGTTGCAAGATGAGCACATAAATCTTTATGGCTATAACTGTTTGCACAAGACATGAGAAGCAAACTGTAAACACAGCTGGTAATTGTATAGCTTGCTTACAGTATTAGTACCATGTTTTTTTTATTTGTTCTTGTTTTCAGTCTGCGCTTTTGAACCCAAACAGGGAGAGAAGCTTTTGCTCAAATCTCAATAGTCTGACACTGTAACATGATGAGCAACATTATTCAGTCCATCCTTTCTTGAGAGAGCACTGAGGTCAGCAATATCAGTGATATATGACCAAAGGGATTCTTAGTACATATGACAAAAGGGATTTTTAATGTGGGGGAAAAAGTAAAATATATAGCAGTACAAATATCAGGTTTCTAACTAGTAATATGTGTGGTGTGAATATGGGAATTTCAGAAATAGATGTGAGGAAAGCAATGATAAATCTGGGTAACTAGATCAGCATCATAGAAACTAATGTAGGTTGGGTGTGAGAACATATCAATAGAAGTCAACTTTGTGGGGTTCAGGAAGGCTTTGACAAATCTGGGTAAATGGGTCAGCATCATGACATATCTGGATAACTGGGTCATATTCCTGCTGTTTCAGCTCCATTTAGTTATGGTATGATCTGGGGGGAGGGGAGCTGTAATGGTTAGCCAATCATATTCTGTATGTGGGGATTACAATATGTGTATATAGATAGATGCAAGATATAGTGTGCAGAAGAGAAAGTAGAGAAGGCAGAAGGGCAGAAAGCAGAAAGAAAAGCAGAAAGAGGGCAGAGAAAGAAAAAAGGGACAGTAGAGATAAGATGTAGTTGGAAATAAGAATCAGACAGATATACAAGATGGGGAGTTAAGAGAAAGGATACCTAATAGACATAATGGAGTGATAGATAGATATTCTGAGTGGACAAATATAGTGAGAAACAATGTAGATAAACATTAATGTAGAATTTGAAGAGGTGGACAGAACTAGTGTGTATTTTGGATATAAACAGTAGATTACAATATGACTTAGTGTTTTAATTAGTATACCCCTGGTCCCCACCTCACCCTGAAGTCAACAGAAAGACCCAATAGGTCAGACGGACCGCTTCTAACAGGTCAGAGATGTTTTCATTAATATCATGAGCACACTAGGCATGTTACAGAAATGATTTCATTTTATTGGTCGAATCACCATTCTGACCAAAGAGAAAGCAGCATTTTTTTTTTTACTCTGACCACTTTGATACATTCCACCATATTGTCCCACAAACAATTTGCTGTTCATTAATTGGTTTGCTTGATGAGAAGGAGAAATTTTTCAACAATCATCATTGTCAAGTTTAATGCTTTGGCATTTTTGTCAGATCAAGTTTTAAACATTCGAGCGCTTTTGATAGGCCAATTCCATTGACCACCAAACCAGAAAGAAAGAAAAATATGATTTCAACAAAGTCGTGCAACAAAAAAAATAGTAATAATAATAGTAGTAGTAGTTGAATTAATATTGTTGTTATTGTCGGTGTTGTAATTGTTGTTCCAGTCTTGTCATTATTTATACTTTTAGTATAAAGTGTTATTTGACTATTCTGTTATTACATTCTCCAAACTGTTCTCATACAGTGCTGTCAGGTAAAGTACCCAAGCCAATAACACTAGGATTACATTGCCCAAGTAAGAAAGCAATACCATGATGTCAAATAACATAGGTGCATGGCAGTAGTGTGCTCTAGAAGACATATAATTCCTATAGTTGAGTACAGCATCGCATAGTCAAGGGGAAATGCATGCTGTCAGAAAATATATATGCCTGTAATCAGCCAGTTGGACCTTGAGAATTTATTGTGATCTTTATTATATTATCCCTTTCTCTCTTGTGTTTGTTGTGTGCAAATGTACAGATATCATATAGACCTTTGCAAGCTTTAGTTGAATACCTACCCTTCCAACACCATGGACTTCTTGCCTTTGTCTTCACAACTAATTAAAATCTTTATCTAGAGGTAATCAAGCCAAACTGCCGGTCAAGATGATGGTCTCTCTGTTTTCAAATCCTATTAGTATAATGAAGGGATTATGGCAGCAAACACCTTCTGTTCAGAAAAACAATGGCAGTTATTTAAGAAATCAAGGCAGTAAACACCTTCAGTTGAGAAATACACTGGGAGTTATACAAGAAATCAACAAATCAGTTTTCTAATATTAGCAGTAAACAACAGATTTTCATGATTTGTTTTTTATTCATTGATGAAAAGTCTGCAGTTTAAACTAAGTGAGAATAGATTTTTAGTCTTCTGTTTAAATTTGAAAAAAGCAAGGAAACATCCCATTTATTTTTGGTAAAAAAATACAACTACCAGTAACATGCTTCATTATAACAGGTTTGAATATTATAATGTAGTAACACTGCACCCTATAACCAAATTAAATATTTAAACTGGTCTATCAAATGTGTGACAATATGGGTCAGAATAAAACACCATGAAGCCTAGTATTATATCTTATTTCCATTTTAAACATTATTATTTAATCTTTCAATCATTCCTTCTATAACACGATTCAGTACATGTGCTTTTCTCACTATACTCTGGTTTTGGTACATAACACTGTTCTCACTACAACAAGGTTCTACACATAACATGGTTTGCAGCTTTGTACCCATGCTACTGCATTATAACAAGTGAGAGCTGTATGAGAAAGTTCACAAGGTCCTGGATAAGTGCCTAAATGTCTGCTAAAATTGTTTCAGATTTTTTGGTCAATTTATAGAAAAATATATGGCACAGTAAAATGGATAATTAAAAAATGATACCATTCCTTACAAAAGCAATATGCTTCAGTACCTTACTTGGAAGAAGATGATATTGGAACATGCAGCCTCCAACTTACAAATTGATCTCCTACATTGCATATCAACTTTCACACCATTATTGCAATCTAAAATCTTTCTATTGTGTATTTCTAAGACATTTCTATTGTGTATCTCTAAGACATTTCTATTGTGTATCTCTAAGACATTTCTATTGTGTATCTCTAAGACATTTCTATTGTGTATCTCTAAGACATTTCTATTGTGTATTTCTAAGACATTTCTATTGTGTATTTCTAAGACATTTCTATTGTGTTTCTCTAAGACATTTCAATTGTGTATGTCTAAGACATTTCTATTGTGTTTCTCTATAACCTTTCTGATGAGTTTCTTGAGTTAAACAGTTTAACCCATTTTCCTGTGTCCATGTGTAGAGTGTACTACAGCATGGTAGATAGAATCATAATACAGTGGTCCCCCTCTTATACGGCCGCCCCTTCTGCACCAGGAAAGTGGCTTTATATGATGGGTGGCCTTTCCAGAGAGGGACTAATTTTTTTATGAGCAGTATATGCAATGTACGTGGTAAGAAAGCTGTATACTTCAAAGCATTTAGTATCTTCTTTTAAAAGTAACATTAATTATTAAAAGGTTCTTCTTGTCATAAGAACAGACTTATTTTTCAGCTGAATATACATTAATAGTTCATATTCTTGATGTGAGCATGATATGCAAGCAGGAATTGTTGTTATATACATTGCAAAACCATTCAAAAATGTCATTTAAACCTTGGTACATAGATAATTCTCTTTCCGTCTGCTCCATTTTCCCACCGCTGCTGAATAATCCCCTTATTAGTTACAACATTGTTTATTCGAGTCTTTTCAGCATAAAATTGTTTTATTTGAGTATTTTCTACATAAAATTGTTCACCAAGTCCCCCTAATGTTGTTGAGTAGAATAACCAACTTTCCTCTAAAGTAATATGTCTCCAGTTACGTGATGACATGTTAATGTTTGGTAATGAGTTATTTGGATGTTGCTAACTGTATGCGATTTAATTGCACAGACAAAACTTTTGAAGATTGGATGAAATGCCTTCGTAAAAGAAGCGATAAATGTATTGTCACATGATTTTTCAGTCTTTGTCTGGTATCCTGTTTTGTTCAAGGTTAATTTCTCTGTGTTAATCTACAAAATCTATATTTAGTCTGTGCTGACCAAGTTATGATCTGACAGTTACATCTGGTTGTAGTCCTCAAAGAGAAGAACTTGACAGATGTGTGAAGCCCAAAACTCTTATCACAACATTGTTGAGCCCATTTCCTGTAAATGTCAGCTATTATAGAAAATGATGTAATATTAATCTTAGTGTTACATGTACTTTAGCCAACACTTCTTTCAGTAACGGAAACCTGATATTGGGAGACAGGTATCGACGGAAGAGATAATCTGATTATTTACCTTACAATATGAATTAATTATTGCTTCTGGTCACATCTGAAATAAAAAGTGGCCACTTGTGAGGGGAACATTTTACATTTTTGTACTAATATGCTGGCCGCTGGTTGCGTTAGAGAGGTGGCCATTCTTGAGGGGTACTTTGAAATACAAACTAATCAGTGCCAAGGGATTCTGGCCATAAGAAGCGGGTGGCTGCTGGTCAGGGGGGCCATTCAAGAGGGGGACCACTGTATATCAATCAGAATATTAATGAAATTATCATTGTACACTATTACGTCCAGCTTTCATACTGGCACTTAGTGACTTCAGGGACATTGTGAGCAACAAAGAGGGCTAAACATATGAGAGTGTGGTGCAAATAAAAGTTGCATTCAGATCAGTGTAAACGCTGGAACGTGCCCAATGAGATATTTCAGTATATCACATGGTCAAGTGAATTATATCCTTGCAGTTTTATATATTTGAGCAAATGTGTATTTCCAAACCATCGAAACATCACATGACAACTGATCCAAGGCAATCAAACCAAAACGTGATCAGCAAAGATTGCAGATCAGAGATTTGTCACTTTTACCACGGGGAAGATAAGTTGTTCCTGTCATTAATACACATGAAGAAAATACAAGTGGGATTCAGAAGACTGTGCTCAGAGTGTTATGAAAATCCAACCAGCCACCAGAAGAGCTGATTGTAATTTGGAGTAAATGAGATTATTAGAAGTATCTCATTTTTTGGACAGAATTAAAAACTGATATTGTTTATTGTATAATTTCAGTTATTCAGCCAGCTGGTGTAATGAACACTTCATTCACATCAAGGCCATGAGGAAGGTAAGAATAAATATTAACATAAACCCTCACTATGAAGCCTGCACACATGCCCCATGTAATGCTGCCCATTATTTAATGTGGGCATGGACATGGATGCCATGAAATTGGATTAATTTTGTTGTCACTGCCATTTATTTCACTTTACTTGATACGTATTTTTGGCTGTTGTGCATCATTTATAATTGCTGTTTTATGCTGAGTACCATATTTTTGCCTTGGAGGGATTTCAGTCCCATAGTTTGTATTACCAACAATACAAACAACCTAATAATACTAATAATATAAATAACAATACTAATAATACAAATAACAATACAAACAATACTGATAATTCTAATAACATAAATAATAATACTAATAACATAAATAACAATACTAATAATATAAATAATAATGCTAATAATACTAATAATACATATAACAATACTAATAATACTAATAATGCAAATAACAATACTAATAACAATAATACAAATAACAATATTAATAATGCTAATAATATAAATAACAACACTAATAATACAAATACTAATAATACAAATAGCAATACTAATAATAATGCAAATAACAATATTAATAATACTAATAATATAAATAACAATACTAATAATACAAATAACAATACTAATACAAATAATGATACTAATAATACAAATAACAATAACACAAATAACAATACAAATAATACCAACAAACTAACAATACTAATATTTTTTATGATTGTGTGGTCTTAAACTAAGTAACAGAAATAAGCAAAAACCAACAAGCTTTGTAAAATTAAAAAATAATCTGTTTCCTTTGAATCAAAGTGAAAATTTAAAAAGAACTTGCAGTATTGTGAATTAAATCCCAAACAAACCTAAAAGTTCTGTCACAAATCCAAACATATAAAGTTCCAGTTGAATTCCAGTGGTGTTCCAAATAAGTTCCAATATTAAATGTGTTAATATGCCCATAATCTTGAATGTGCTAATGTGCCAATGGCATTGCCTGGGGCAATGTGCTAACAGTCTTTTGACGCATGAAAATAATATAATCTAGAATGTCCTTGTCTGAATTCACTATAATTCTAACTTAATGTTTTATAGAGCACTTTGTAATTCCAGTGAATAATAATTTGAATAAATAATTCCACCTGAATTAAAAACTGAACACAACAATAAGACTGATTCTGCATTAAATGTTAAGGCAGGAATGAGTACTTCTTGGGTAAGCAAGATTATATACCCCTCAACTTGACCTAGGTCACCATTACCATTTTCTGAAAATTCTTCATCAACTAATAGCAAATGTCCATTCTGAAAGTTTCTAAGGTCAGAATCAAGTAACTTTAACTTCAATTGAAGTAAATGTGTTTACTACTAATAATGATCTGAATATTTAATTCACATTGATAGAAAAATATTAGCTTTGTATTATGTTGTTTACAAAATAAATATCACTGGCGATGTACACTATGAAGTTGATTTTGGACAAGGGCAGGTACAAAATGCAGATATACATAACATAATTGTTAAGAAATGCCAATAAACAATACAAATTAAATATACATTACATAATACAAACTAACAATAGTAAAAACAAACTAAAAATACTAATATTACAAACATAGAATAATTAAACAAATTAACAGTGCTAATAATACAAACAAATGTACAGTACTAATAATACAAATTAACAATACTAATAGCATAAACTAACAATAACTAATAATATAACAAACTAAGAATACTAATGATACAAACAAAAGCTTCATATCTTGCTTAAGTAACAAAATATGTTAGTGATACCAACCTTTTATGTCAAAGAAAGGAAGTAAAATTTAGGCAAATGATAAGACCTGATAGTGGTCATTGTTAATTAATGGAAGGAATTGATAAAGTAGTACAAAATGCTTTTAAAAGTAATCATTACAATAGTTCCTCAAATAATATTTCAAATGTTAGTATCAATTCTTGAGTGAAATAAAAAACGATAATTTCGAAAAAATATAAAGATTATTTACAGCATATTTTAAATAATTTTTACAATTTTGTTCAAAACATTTAGCAAACATTGGACTATTTCGAGTATATTTAGAATATTTTTTGAAAATTGTAGCACATTATTATTATTACAGCACATTTTAAATAATCTTTATAATGCTTTCACAAGCTTGCAAATGAAGACCAATATTTGAGGACTTAACTTCTTCCAACTAATCTTAGTATCATTTCAAATCTCCAGACCATCAGCAATTTTGAATTTGGAGGGTTTTATGTGTTACATTTACAGACGCTATCATTACACAACCTTGATTGTAGCATATCTCTAGATATCTGATGTCCTCACTTCCAGTTTCTTTCTTTATGGCTTCCATAAGAGCATGAAAGTGAGGGGTTTCCTTTTATGGTTTCCATAAATACATTAAATTGATTTGTTACTCAGCATAATTTTACACTCTTTCAAAGTTGAAACTCCTGCATAACAAAAGACCAGACATTGTTACAGGTTTTGATTGTTGTTGGCATTGTTTCAGTATACAAGTTTTTAAAAAATCATTGCAATTTTCTGCTGTGATGTTCTTATTGGAATACATGTCAGTGGATTACATGATTCTATCCATCAATGCATATGTTCATAATGTTGCACAGCTTCTTCTACACAGCTCAAGATACTTAGAATCTTTGGATGTGATTGGGGGTCATTACTCTGCAACATGCCTCAAGATGCTTCAAGATTTGGGATATGATTGGTGGTCACCCAGCTCCTATACGGCTGAAGATTTTTCAAACTTTGAGAGTGTTCTGTATATATGTACAATGATTTTAGAATTTTTCTTGTGGAACCAAGATGTGGGGATTGTTTTGCATAAATCTGAAATAATGAAATATCTCCCCATTTAAAAGACCAGCATGTATGAGAACTGGTGTGCATGATCACCAACCCAAATGTCAACACAGATGAGATGGTAGGGGAGCATGTAAAAAATTAAATGTCTGGGTCATGTCCCAGGGGCTTAAAGTTGTGATCCTTGTTGACTCACATGACAAACATTGACCCCAGAATCCATCCCTTACCTCCAGGGAATTATCACATAGGCCATAACTATTAAAATCCTTATGTACCCTATGACCTATATACAATTGCTGAGCATGGAAAGAAAATTTATTCATGCAGATAATATTTGCCCTGAGGTTCATCCCCTACCCCAAGAGGCTTGGCTCAGTAGACGTAACTGGAAACTATAGAGATTGACACCCTATAATGATATCGTTTTTAGTTCAACTGGCTGTAACATCTTGAGACTATATTTCTCTTCCAGTTTCAGTCAAACTTAGTAAGTAGGATTGCATAATCAAGATTATGGATAAGTTCATTCATGAGTGAGTAGTTGCATTTATGCCTTTCTATTTGGGAAGATACTTTTATCAGATGGCAATAATGAAATAACTAAAGTCGATAGAATTTTTGGGAGCTAGTTTGCATAGGGTTATATTCTTGCAACAAATACTACATAAATCTGCTTAGTGGAAATGTCAGATGTTAAGTTCTAGAAGATAAGTGAATGATGTCATGTCCATCTTGGCCTCTTGTTTTTAACTCATTTAGCCCTGCATCCATCAAGCATCATCCCTAATCCAATGTCTGTCCATCAACAGTTGCTTGTTACTTCTCAAGAATATATACTTTTCATCCAGTTTAAATCAAACTTAGATTATAGTCTTATAAAAGTTTTGGACAGGTTCGATAATGAGTGGGATCCATACATATTAATGAGGTGATCTTGCATTTGATTGACTGACCTTGTTACCACTCTATAGGAGGTATTTCAGAGCTGATTCTGATCAAACGTGGAATATATGCTTATATAATAAAGATCTTGAACAAATTTGATAATGAACGAGATTCACATTAATAAAGCAATCTTGCATCTAATTAGCTGAGCATGTGTTACCACTCTGGAAGCCAGATTTTTATGATTTTGATCAGATTTAAAATTTAGGCTTATATGATTTAAGGTCTTGTATGATTTCAATAATGCATGGGATATGTGCATATTAATGAGCTGATCTTGCTTTTGATTGGCTAAGCTTGTTGTGTTCCTGCTCCAGTTTTGATCAGATGTGGTAAATAGGCTTAAATCATCATGATATGGATGAGTACAGTTATGAGCAAGATCATTCAATGCACATTATTGAGGTGATTTTCCATCTATTGTCTTCGCTTGTCAACACTTTAGGGACTCTATATCAACTTATATTTTTATCATACTTGGTAAATAGGCTTATATTATCAAAATACATGCATGTAGTGTGTTTATTCAGAGAAAAATCTATGCATATTAATGAGGGGATCTAGCATATGATTGGCAGAGCTTCTTACTACTGGAGAGACTGTATTTTTTTTACAGGATTTTAATCAGATTTGGTTAATAAGCTAATATCATCAAGATGTTGGATCAGTTTTTGCTCTATAGGCCAGAAGAACTTATGGGATGGTATGTTGCCTATCATACATCCATCTTTTTTTTACAAGTTTAGTTACGACTACTTCTGTTAAACTACTTGCAGGATTGCCATGAAACTTTTTATACACATTTATCCCATGGGCTAGTTGGTCCCAAGTGACAGTTGTGCCTTGCAAACATCCAATACGGTCACCACAATAGACATTTTGAAAATATTTTTATTGCTACTCCTCCTGAAAGAATGGTCATATCAACATGGGGTTTTACTGAAAGACTTCTTATGTTGTTTTGTTTGTCCTAAATGAAAGTCGTGCTGATCTAACATCCAGTATGGCCTTCATAGCAGCCATCTTTAAAATCTTATTATTGCTACATCTCCTTAACAGAAAGTCATATTTACATGGCTTGGCTTAAATGAAAATGTTACCAATGTGACATCCAATATGGTCACCACATTAGTCATCTAGAAACTATATTTTTTATGTCTTCTTCTTAATGGATGCTCGTATCAACATGAGATTTTCACTTAAAGACTTCTTATGGTTTCTGGTTAGTCATAAATGAAATTGGTGCCAGCCTGAGATCCAATATGTCCACCATGGCAGTCACCATGAAAATCTTGTTATTTCTTTTCTGAAATAGAAAATTACATCAATATGGGGTTTCCATCAGAAAACTTCTCATGTTTTATCAGTCCTAAATTAAAATTTGCCAATCTGACATCCATGCCTGCTAATTTCAAAATCTTGTTTTTGCTGAAGATTATCAGAGATGATTTCAGTACTCAGCAGTTGAAAAGAAATGGTCTTATCTTGGATTCCTGGAAATTGGTTTTGGACAGTACAGCATATTAAGTCTTCAATGAGCTCTTTGTCATTATGAGTGAGACCTATGCATATTTATTAAGTGATCTTGAATATCATTGGCTGGGTTTTTGTATACAGTAGAAACTGTATTTTTTTAAATAGGGTTTTGATCAAACATGACAAGTAGGCCTGTGTCATCAAAATCTTGGATTAAAAGTCCCACACTCTACAAACCGAGGTTCTGAGGCCCCTTAAATAATAATAATAATGATTATCATTATAGATACACAGTGGCCCCTCAATACATACATAGCAAACAATTTAGGATCCATAAACAGTGTTTGTAGTAACAAAGCTTTAATTTATTACAAATTACTCTTCAGTTAATTTGGGGAGAGGGGGCAGGGGCAGATTTGGCATTTGTTGTATACGTGAATTCATTATAGCGAAGTTTGTGTTGAAGAAGGACAACTATGTCATTATTATTATTTTCTATGGAAGATGAACAGCACAGAAGTTTGTCACCTTTCCCTATCTTTACATCTAAACAATCCAAATAATAGTTAATTCTGCCCTTTCTCTCATAGGTTAGAGAGGTGCGGCAACAGTTGAAAGAGATAATGGACCAACAGAAAATGGACCTAGTGTCATGCAGTAGTGATTGGGATATCGTGCGAAAGTGTATCTGCTCTTCATACTTCCATCAAGCTGCAAGACTAAAGGTAATTTGGTTGCTTGAAATTTTTGAAGAGAAGTGTCATCCATAAAAAATATTTAACTGATAATTTTAGTAATGCTTGGAACAGCACACCCTAATATATCTATTCTACACCATACTACATAGTTTCAGTAAGGCTTTAACATGAATTTTTTAAATGGGTAACCTCATGAATATTTGCAGTGATTTTAACCATTCTTTTAAACGTACATATAGTTGAATTTTTGCATCATTTTTTAAAAACAGTACTTGACCTATTCATACATGATGATTTGTAGAAAATGGAATATTGTATTTAATAGAAGTTTTTCTTTCATGTTACAATTTTCAGTGGACCAATTTACAATACCCCCCCTCTCCCCCTCCAAAAGATCAAATGTACAGAGGCCAAAAATGTTTTTCATATAACACTGCTATTGCTACTGAGGGTTGCAACTAATTTTCAGTCAGTAAACAACTGTTTTAATTTCAGGGCATAGGAGAATATGTGAATTGCCGAACTGGAATGCCCTGCCACTTGCATCCAACCAGCGCACTGTTTGGAATGGGTTACACTCCAGATTACATCGTGTACCATGAATTAGTCATGACAAGTAAGGTATGATCATGGATGAAAATAACACATTCAGTCCTTCTGAGAATTTAATCACATCTTTTTAATCAAATTGAAATCATTGCTAATAGAAATGGTAGATTAAACCAGCTGTGGGATTAATAAATTTGTTATGATTATGAGGTCTGAAACTAAGTAACAGAAGTGAATGAAAATTGTAAAATTCAACAAATAATTTATCTTGTAGAATACATAGTGAAAACTTAAAAAGAACATACATTGTTGTGAATTAAATCCCAGATAATCCTAAAAGTTCTATCACAAGTCCAGAATATAGAGTATTCCAAAGGAATTCAGGTGGTGTCCAAATCAATTCCAATCCTGAAAATGCTGATGTACCAACAGCCTTAAAGTGTTGATATGCTAAGACTCTTGATGTATCATAGTGATATAATCCAAAATGTCTCTGAACGAATTTACAGTAATCCCAAAATAGTGTTTTAGTCCTAAAGTCAAAGAAGATTTTGTAATTCCAGTGAATAATATAAATAAATTAATCTTCTCAAATATTAACTGAAACACAACTTAAATTGTTCTCACAAAGACTGATGTTATGATATGGAATGAGTAATTCTAGTACAAACAACCCCAATATAAAATCCAAATTCATAATAACAGGAACAGGATGAGGGTCATATGGAAATTTCCATCAAACTGTAAACAAAATTTGTTTCTGGAATATTCTAGGGTCAGAATCAAGATGGTATCTTAAACTTAAAACAAAGCAAACGTTTATTTACAAATACTAATTTTCATATATAATTAGCTATCATAGAAAAAAAATTGCTATATAATTTCTTTCATAATCTACTACCATAGTCAAAATTTAGCAGTTTAATATCTTATTTATAAAATAAAGACATTAGTAAGGTATGTCCAAACTCCTACCCTCAATTATAGACAAAGGTTGATCACTCAATACAAATGAAATGTACACAACAACATCACTGGAGTTAAGGGAATGAAATACCTTGTTAATGGAACTGGACAGCAAGCAGGAGCAACATCACTTAAGCAAAATTCATTTCTGTACAGTGTAGTATCCTTCTAGGTACAATGACAGATTACACAAATTGCATTAAAGTTTTGTTCCTGTTTGCTTAAAACGGTGAGTTTGACATGTAACAGGGATATGTCGTGACCTGACAGCTGGATATATTCTAATGAGCCACACTAACTTTATGACTAGCATGCTGGATCTGCTACCAGAATGATGCAGGTTCAAATCCTCCCCAGACCATGCCTAATCAGCTGCTGTGGTATGTTTCTGAGCAAGGCACTTGACTCTGGTTGCCTAGGTATTCTGTAACCTTTTATGTCTTAATATGTAACCTTTTATGTCTTAATATGTAACCTTTTATGTCTTAATATGTAACCTTTTATGTCTTAATATGTAACCTTTTATGTCTTGATATCAGGGGAACATGGATTTTTCAACCTCCTAAATAATAATCACACTCTTTGTAAAATCAAAGAAATTCTTGACTATATATATAGTCAAACATTGATCATTCAGATCCATCGGGGAACATAGATATTGTCCAGATAATCAGTCATCAGGATGTTTAATCTTTGGTGAAAGAGTAGAACTGTTAATGGAAGTGTCTATTAAAATATATCAGATATTTATAATGTTTGTATGTGTATCAGTAACCAAGTAAGTATTAACATTTTGTTGACATTTAACATGTGTAAGTGAAGAAAAAGTGGAAACATAAAAATATCAAAATGCTTTAAGACTAAAATTCATTATAAGAGTTTACATTTGCATTTTATACCTATTAGAGATCTACGTTGACCGTTCATGATGGAATGATAACATAAGCGTGATGGATGTGTTTCATCAGCATGGATTGGCAGTATTGTTAGATGCAGTCGGTTGTCCAGTGAATAATGTCAGCCATTCCCAATAAAAATGCTCCCATAGTTAATTGATAATTAGTGGACATTTACAATGGATAATGGTACATGGAAACATATAGCTTTTATTGTAAAAAAGAAGATTGAAGCCCAGAACAGGATTAAGGTTGGTATTAAGCAATCACAGTTTGCTATGTTTGAATTTTTCATTTGAGGAATATGATTGACTTTGCAAATAGCAAATATGACAGTAACAGAAACCAGGTGAGAATCAATCGGTTTTTCAAAAAACAATAAAATATTATGATTCATAGATGAGAAACTTTTAGCAGTATGAAATTTATATAGACACTGTTCATTGACCTTGGTATGTACTGAACAGTCAGTGTGCTCCATCATTCATTACGTAATTGTGCTATTATTTTCCATTGAATTTAGACATATAATGGTCTGTGACAAAATTATTGAATATTTTAAATCTATGTTCATATTTTCAGTGGAATTACATGTATTGTGGATTGACTGCATGTGATGAGACAGTGTTGATACTTTGTTCAAGCTATACATTAGACATTTATATATTAACAGTATACACATATATTTACCAATGCGTGGTTCTTTAAATAAAGTTGAATATTATATATGTAATTTCTGTTTTCACTGCATGTGTATTTTTCATTTAATATGCTATGATTTAAGATGGTAATTGTACCAATGAAGCACGTACTTTTGCGCCCACTTTTATTACCTACCCCCAACCATTCCTTTGGTACATATATAATTTTCCTCAGCTAACTGACTTAATTGGTTATAACATGGTTTGGTATATAACACTCTCAGGTTCTATGGACCCCAACCATGGCGTTATAGCAGGGTCACACTGTGTGTGTGCGTGTATATATATATATATATGTATATATATATATATATATATATACAAATCATATGGCGAATAACAGTCCTTTCAAGTGCACTGGATCCAGCAAGGGATCACGTATGTCAGGGATTGATTAAGATAAATGAAATAAACTGACAACGAGCAGTGCAAAACTAGTATCTAACTAGCCTGAGCACTTTCAACTCTTAATGAGACTTTTTCAAAGGCATATACAAAACATAGACAAGACAAACAAATAAAACAGAACATTGAAACCACCTTAAAACATTGAAACCAAGCGGTTTAAACCAAGAAGACTAGAAAAAGACAGTCATGCTCAAATAAAACTATCTTTTGCAGCCGACACATTTTACTTTTGAAAAATACTCCAAATTTGCTTAATAGCCTACAATTACTACTATAACAATGAAATATCTGGGATGTAATTTGCACTTACATAAATGTACACATAATACCAGATGTCATTATGGCTCATCGATTTCTAGGTTAATACAAATAATTTCCAGTATCTGCAACAAGTTGATATAAACTAGTTGAAACATAATACATTTGGAGGTTTAATTCCTGTAGAAACAGCCATGTAAAGTTTTGCAAACACTACGGTTTTTCTGTTTTATTTGTTTGTCTTGTCTGTTTTTTATATGCCTTTGAAAAAGACTCATTAAGAATCAAAAGCACTCAGGCTAGTTAGATAATAGTTTTGCACTGTTCATTGTCAGTTTATTTCATTTATATATATGTTTTATGATTCCCAACCGTTCTTATTTTTCTCTTTCATAGGAATATATGCAGTGTGTGACAGCTGTGGATGGCCAGTGGTTAGCAGAACTTGGTCCCATGTTCTATAGCATCAAGGATGCCAGCAAATCTAGAGAGGTATGCTGCTGTTAGTGCTTATAGATCAGATCGAAAGTCTATATCAATTGTTTTTTCTAATGTTTTTTCAGCAAGTACAAAATAAGAATTCTTAGGAGCATGAAAATAATTGAGAGTGTGAGCCAGTACAAAACACCATGCCATCTGTTTACTTTATACTGCAGTAATTTGGGTTAGATAATGATTCATATTTTACATACAAATTCTATATTTTGTTATGATGCCACATTATTGGATGGTAAGAAGGACTAGGTTGGCCAGATGCCAGTTTTGCACCTTTGTGGAAGAATCAAACAGACAGTTCTCAACTACTTGAAAATTTCAGTCAAATGAAATGGACCCAAAAGTCCACATCATTTTAATAGTTTATTTTGCACATTAGACAATTTCGTCAATTTTTAATGTTAGTATCACCATGGCTGTGACACAACTTCAGTGAAATGGTGAGATGTAAGTTTACACTATGTCTGCACCTGGTCAGAACTGCATGGAAACTAGAGTTCCTATTGCTCTCAAGAACATAAAACAGTTGTCAATTATATTTATCAAGAACATATACAGTTATCAGTTACATTTGTCACATCAGGTTCCTGTGGTTGAGACTGAGTGAATTGTTGTACAAAATTTTTGGTGACAAAGATACTGAATTTATTTAATATGGGGCATGGTTTTGATGACAAAGAAGATGGATTTATTTAATATGGGTCATTTTTTTGATGACAAAGAAGATGGATTTAATATGGGGCATTGTTTTGATGACAAAGAAGATGGATTTATTTAATATGGGTCATTTTTTTGATGACAAAGAAGATGGATTTATTTAATATGGGGCATTGTTTTGATGACAAAGAAGATGGATTTATTTAATATGGGTCATTTTTTTGATGACAAAGAAGATGGATTTATTTAATATGGGGCATTGTTTTGATGACAAAGAAGATGGATTTATTTAATATGGGTCATTTTTTTGATGACAAAGAAGATGGATTTATTTAATATGGGGCATTTTTTGATGACAAAGAAGATGGATTTATTTAATATGGGGCATTTTTTTGATGACAAAGAAGATGGATTTATTTAATATGGGGCATTTTTTGATGACAAAGAAGATGGATTTATTTAATATGGGGCATTTTTTTGATGACATGAGAATATTATAATAAGACTAGGACTATTTCAAACCACAAGTTTTTGGTTATGCAGAGTTCTTTAGGAAAAACATAAAAAATTATATTTGGAATACAAGATACATACATTTCAATAGAAGAAGTTAGAAAAAAAAAAGTCCAGAATAATCTGTTCAGGATTATAATAAATGATTTATCATTTAAACTGAAGAAAAAAAAATAGAAAATAACAAGTAACACTCAAATCCAATAATAATTTGACAAGTTTAGTTTTTAGAATACTAGTGGTTTGTATGCTGGTCTCTTACAAAGGATTGCCTGGTTTTATTCTCAGACCAGGCTGTGTCAGCTTCCATGCTGTGCCCTTAGGCATGACACTTTATGCTCACTGCCCAACAAAAACTAACTAAAGCCTCTCGGCAGAATATCTTAAAGTGGACTTAGTCTAATCATACCAGTAAGGCGGTGGTGCATATCTGATGCACAGCAGTAATTTATATTTTACAAGGCTGTGTAGGAATTTACAGATAATGCAGTGTAGCATCTAGGCTGAAGAACTAAAAGCATCTCTGAGCTCATCAGTAAATGAATGTATAAGAATTTCCTGATATGTATTAATCATGTGCATGAAAATAATGTTGCTTTAAAAACATTTTCTTTTTTTTGAAAAACATGTCCAAGTTTTTAAATTGCAGAGAATTATTGCTAAAATCTGTACTACATTATAATTCTTGAATATTTTTAAGAAAGTTCAATAAGTTTGGTTAAAAAGCTGCTAGTAGTATTGCCATATTAAAGAGCCTGAAACATTTCTCGTTTTATATGGTATTAAATGTATTGTGCATTGTTTAAGACATTTCATGTATTGATTGCCGTAACTCACAGATTATTTTAAATGTGTATTTTGTATTTTTTAGCTTAATGAAAAAGAAATATAAGAACTAAGTATACTTCCCTTCTGAAGCACCTTCACATTTAAAGAACAAAAACCCATGATTATTGAAAAAATTGAGAAATTTGATATTTGATCCAGGCTGATCAGATAGAGAAATTTGGTATTTGATCCAGGCTGATCAGATAGTAGTACTTGAACATTCATCCTTCTGGTCATGAATCCAGTGCCTTAAACAATAAGCCACCACAACTCCCTGGGGTGCAGATCTCAGTAGTTTTCAAGTTATCGCCCCAGGTTGTAAAGACAGATAGGCCCAGGAGTATATATGCTTACTTTTCACAGATTAACTTTTTCTAATCTAATGCTAAGTTAGTGTACGTATACTTTATGGGTGGAGCTATGAAGAGTTTCATGTTATGAATTAGGACCAAGTTGCCAAGAACTGGAAGAGATCCAGAGTACAATCAGGGATGGTCCTGGCTTTTAAAAGTTGTCGCCAAAAAAATTGCCAACCTCAATATATTGTCACCAATTTTTAAAAAATGTCGCCAGAACAAGTAGTGAATATTTTCAGAAAAAGCACTTTATTGACAATTGTGCCCGACAAGATTATAAAATGAGGATTCAGTCATTAAACAGCCAAGTTTCCGCCCCACCCCAACCCCAACTGTTTTCTGGATGTCTAGTGGGTTTTTTGGGGAGGTCCCTCGGTAACGCACGTCCTTGCTTATAGTGCGGTCTGTGTTTTTGGACCCCACTGTGTGCGAGTTATCAAGGGAGAAGTATATGTGCTAGGTTTTATTTCCCCTCTACAGTTTTAGTACACTGCATTCACAAACTGACATATATCAACTACTCAGGTGTACAGCATCAGGCTCACCTGGAACTTTGGTTCTCATACTGCTAAAGAGGAAACAAACAAAGACAGAGAATAGATGGATAGATAGACACAGGTATCACCATATGATCCCCTCCACAGAAAATCATAGGGATGTAAAACTTCAAGAGAAAATAGGTAATATACTTGTGTAATCAGATATGAAATTCTTTCAATTATATGGTTTGGTTTGGTTTGGTATTTTTATGACACAGCAACACTTTGAAGGTTATATCCTGCAGAGTCGAGTAGATAAAAATGTCTTGCCAGACAACACACCATGGTAGCCAATCTGGACTTGCCAAATGTTACAACAAAACCAGCACACATCTGATCATGAGTCCAGTGCCATAACCACTTAGCCACCGCAATAATATAATATGCTGTTTATTAATTGCTTGCAACAAATGGCATAGTCAGTGAGTTTCATACATTTAATGTCTTCTAAAGAGCAAGCTTCAGATTCTGTTGGCCTTGCATTATTCATTTGGGTTGGCATTTGATTTTGACCTACATTATTCAATTGGGTTGGCATTTGATGTTGACCTTGCATTATTCATTTGGGTTGGCATTTGATGTTGACCTTGCATTATTCATTTGGGTTGGCATTTGATGTTGACCTTGCATTATTCATTTGGGTTGGCATTTGATTTTGACCTTGCATTATTCGTTTGGGTTGGCATTTGATGTTGACCTTGCATTCATTTGGGTTGGCATTTGATGCTGACCTTGCATTATTCATTTGGGTTGGCATTTGATGTTGACCCTGCATTATTCATTTGGGTTGGCATTTGATTTTGACCTTGCATTATTCATTTGGGTTGGTATTTGATGTTGACCTTGCATTATTCATTTGGGTTGGCATTTGATGTTGACCTTCCATTATTCATTTGGGTTGGCATTTGATGTTGACCTTGCATTATTCATTTGGGTTGGCATTTGATGTTGGTTTGTATAGTATTGAACTGATTTTGTATGACATGATGTTGTTACACTGTTCAAATATCATCTCCTGATAAATATTTTGGATAAAATATTCATATTTTAGGAGAGGAAGAAGCAGACTTTAGAGGAGATGCAGGCCATGGAGGAAGAGATGAAGAGGGCAGAAGATTTGATTAAAGCCAGGAAGGAGCAGCAGGAACAAATACATGCCTCCACCAGGTACAACATACTATGACACCACTCTAAATGTTTTGTGGCTTTTGATGTTCTAGCAACAAATGAAAGTTTTTGTCTAGGGCATAAACTCATGGCCCCAGTAAGTGGCATCATCCAAGGGCAGGAATGCCACAGGAAGAAAGGGAAGTATATTAAGTTATTATGTCTTGCAAATAAGCAAGAAGTTGGATGCAAAATTATAACAACAAAAATAAATTATAATATGTTCTGGCTAAATCACCCTATCCATGAACATAACCCAAGGAGTGTACAAAATGATGGAAAAGAATGTGATGATGTCATATTCAGAGTATACATTGAACTGGATAAAGTTTTTTTGAAAATGGTTCTAGGAGTAGAATATGTTTCTTTAATAATAATACTTGCCCAATCATAATGTTTAGGAGTCCTTCCACCACCTCATAAATCCAGCTTTCCCAATAATAATGAAATTACTCAAAAATGCCATTCTTCTTGAACTCATGGTGCCATTGAGGGACATAAACTTTGGATGTGGCTGGTTTAGAGAGAAAGGGAAGGATATGATAAAATATATAATAAAGTGAAATGTAAAGTGAAATGAGTGAGGGTTTATTCAGATATATGACAACTAGAAACGTTTTCTTGGAAGAAGAGTTCCCAAAATGCAAAACTTAACCATGATATAGTGATTGAAAGGATGGATGGCTGGACAAGGGTAACATTATATGTCGCTAAATCATGGTGAGGCATAAAAGAAATTACCCAAATCCACCATGTTCCAGGGACATAACCTGGTTGACAACTTAGAATAGGGAGAAAGGGACATGTTTTTGGACTTGCCATGGGTATGTATGAGATTGAATCGATCAATGATGAAATCCAACAGAGGATTTCATTGGTGACTGGCAAAGACTTAAAAATTTTCATACACATACACGAGCCCACACTCAGCTCTGCAGTCACAATTGACTCTCAACAGTACATAGTTGACATCGCACAGTCATTGCTAAAAGGTTCTTGATTGGCATCCGAGAATTACAAGCTCAAATGAATGTTGTAGATCCTTGTGCATCCACCAACACCACATTGTTGCTTGTGAATTCAGCGTTATCACATAGGATCTACACTTGATATTATACAATGCCAGTTCACATTTGCACAGCAACCTGAGACAGATCCAATGTGGATCTTACCAGGTTTGCCACCAAAGCCAATTTGGTTGAGTTGGCCAAACTAGTTGATGTTGGATCAACCCAGGAAAAGCTTGTAATTTTCAAGATTACACTGGAAAACTGGAAACATCCAACATGGACATCTATGGCATGGTTTGGAAACCACAAGGTGTCATCATTAGAAATCTGTCCAAAATCGCCTAAAATGAGGGAATCAGAGACTCTTATGTTGGCTGCTTTTATCAAAAATTACATTGATGATACCAATGCTACAACAGAGTAATATGTGGATGTAAAGACCACCAAGATGTCATCAGCCCTACCCCCACCAGTACGCATAGTAATTGCATGGGACTCAATCAGAGGAATATAAACCAGCAACAGAGGGGGAAAAAAATAAGGACATATCAAATGGTCACCTTATTTTCATTGGTGTCAGAAGTGAATTTGATAGACCTAAACTTCACATGTTAAAGATGAACAAGTCTGGATCATATTGGTTAACTAGTTTTATATGATAGGTGGGGTACAATGACAGTATTGATAAATGATTTACAGCAGTATAAACCATCATTATGGCATGCAGTTAAATACATTTGAAAACCTTGAACATATACAGCATCTGTATCATTGATCTCTAGAGACGAAATTCAGTTTGAAGGATTCAGCATTTATCCTGACAGGTACTTTGCTGTCTTTGGCATTTGCATTTAGATTTGCAATATATGTGAATCATTCTGAACAGCCACTTTATGACTGTTTTCCATAATTTACTAACGAGGTGTTGGACCAAATAACAGCAGATGCTAATTTTGATAGCAGTTTTATTCACCTTGTCAGTGAACATCTGCACAAGAGTTGTCCTACCAAACCCACATATATGCTCAATTACGAGAGATCAAGATAGAAATGGACCATTGGGACCACTCTGATATACCACTACCAAATATATGCCAGCTTGAAATCATCACATCTACATCCAAAAATGTCTGGTCACTGATTACACCAGTGAACATGACAACATCCAGGAATTGTTTCTACAAGGACGAAGTGTAATTCACTAACAGATCTACCATGATAAAATTCTGTTGATTATGTTGAACCAACAATGACTCGAGTAAGAGGAGAAAGATCTTGACTGTTATTCATGAAGGACACACTTGTCCATGTAACAATTATTGGGAAGAAATGAGAACAATCATTGCTTACACCAATTAAGGGTATAATCAGTGTGGTTCTAATTTAATGTGGTGGCAAGCCCCCGGAACACACATTTGCTGTAGACATACATATTTCCCAGAAATATATTTTCTAAGTTGCTTGGTAGTTGTATTAAAGAAAGGGAATTGGTTAGAAATGCAGACCTGCCAGCTGTCCCAATTTATCCAGGACTGTCCTGGATTTGCATGACAAAAAAAGAAAAATATACCAAAAAGTGTATATTTGCAAATTCCATGTTCAGTGAGTTATTTTCAATCATTTTCAGTCAAATTCTGTTTTGTTTGGTCAAATCTGGTTGTTAGATATTCTCCATTTCTGATATCAATATCCATCTTTGTGAAGTTAATTGGAAACATGTTTGGTTTGTCTGTGTTCATTTTATTATAATGGATAAATTTTTTAATGACAAACTTAATTTGGCAATGAACATTCACCCAAGAAAAGTTAAAATACGAAGTCCACTGAAGAAAGGAATACACTGAGGAATTTCTGTTCATTTGGTTCAGTTTGAAAGACAATACTTACGATGTCATTTTCCACTTTAAAACCACCCTGTAAAACCCTTTCACAGATTCAGTTTTCATTTAGTTGGCAGGTCTGGAAGTGTGTATGTGTTGCATATTGCACCTGAACAAGGCCAGCCTGTTGAGCATGTGCACTTCATGATGACAATAATAATAGAAGGACTGTGATGGACTCTCAAAGCTGTGATATTAATATTTCAAGAACTGTTATGGACCCTCAAAGCTACCTGTGTGAAAAAAATGATCAAAGCAGAACAACAGCTATAAGATGAAATCACAAAGAAAATCATTGTACTTGCGAAATACAAACTTTAGTGTGTCATCATGGATGTGATTTGTGGACACAGTGTGGCAACAGTCATTGTCCTTGACTTGGTGGGAATCATGACTGGCAGCTATTATAGGTACACCAGTTGGATTTATCATCTGAGCTATATCAATAGTAACTGTTGTCACTACCAGCACCAGCAAAATAATTTCATTGTGGTTGCATAAATGAATACATGTCTATTTGGAAATTCTCACTGCCGCACGAAGCAGTCTCAGTACAATTACCGAACTGTAGTCAGTGGTCATTGAAGATTAAAGGATTACCACAACCCAGTTCAAGAGCATGTTGGTGGAAATGGAAAACTTCCAACTTGGTGTACAGATATGGAACCAAACAGGGATTTGATTAGCATGCAGTATAAATTGAGTATATTGTTAAAACCATTGGTGATTACAAACAACCTGGACCCAATTGCTGACCATTCTAGACAGGTAATGCAGGCATGTGTCCAGACCAATACATGTATATGACAGGTAATGAATTTATACTGTTCTTGTGCAGCCATATTTCATTTGTGTGCATCTGTTGGTGTCTTGTGAGCTGAAATTTGCTATCAGTTTGTTCGCTGCTGTACCACAGCAATTGCTTTGAAAGGGCACATGCAAGGGGTAATGCAGACAGACCCATATCAGCAGTCATGCACTGCATTTGTGTGCCCATACATATATGGCAGCTAATGAATTTATACTGTTCTTGTGCACCCATATTTCATTTGTGTGCACCTATTGGTGTCTTGTGAGCTGAAATTCGCTTTCAGTTTTTTAGCGGCTGTACCACAGCCATTATGTTGTAAGGGTACATGCAAGGGGTAATGCACACAGACCCATCTCAGCAATCATGCACTGCATTTGTGTGCCAATTGGGATTCATCATAGATTCATACATGTTTGAAAAAGCATAAAGTCATCAGGTGTAAAAGGCATGGACCCAGATCAGTAATAAAAATCTTAAACTTCTTTTTCTATAACTAGTTTCCCACACAGGGGTAAAACTATTTGGCACAAGTGGTTCTTGGAGAAGGGTAGTATGTTACGATATTATATTCCATGTATAAAGTGAATTAGGTAAAAAGGAGGTACTGAACTCCAAGTCCTGGAAAAAAACATGCTGTCAAGCACTCATGGACAACCCAATCACTAGTTGGGCATACAAATATAAAAAAATATGACTAGGGGTCATTCCAACTCAGTACAATGTTTGTTAAATTCATGTATATTCAGGGAAACACTAATCAGAGTCTTTAAAATTAAAACATTATGTATTTTAGTTTATTTTGTCATCATTTTGCAATATATTAACTTAACTTTAGGAAACAAATACTTACATGTATTAATTTGGTAGTATTACCACTATTATTATTATAAAGTAATATTTTCAGTACTCATGCTGTGTTTTGGTACACAGTATCTTTTCTTATGCCCCCAAAATGATGGCATCTAGCACTTGTGTTAAGCACTTGTGATTGTATGGGTGCATCTGTGGACAGATTTGGTTAAAAAAAAATTTCCAGCACTTTTAGTTCCGATTCCATTTGAGGTCTCTGCCCTTAATGTCTTTCAGGTATGTTTTGACAAGCATAGAACAATGATAACTATATGTAGCCATTCCAAGTCTGGATGAAATAAGTGAAATCTTAGAAAAGGAAGATTTATTGAACACAAAGAACTCCATGGTGGTTGCAGTTAAGTACTGTAGAGATTATTGAAGGGAAAATGGATGAAAAATTTGGAATTCATGAAATATGCTCTCTCTGAATTGTATCCTAGTACATTTAAGACCAAATGGACATGCTTTAAGAAAACTGCATTGCAAAATATAAATCTACAATTCAGTATAACAAACAACTCATTGCCCTTGTTAGGGGAAGATATAAAAATTTGTTCACCAGTGACAAAATCATATTCCCTTTGGGTTTCTCCCTTGTGGTAGATACAATTCGGTTAACAGATCTTCACTTATCCCCATAACAAGACTGATAAATGTGTGATGTTCTCCAAGTCATGTCTAGGAGAATGAAGAAAACATAATTGGAACTTTCTTCCAAAAATCTTTGTGACTCAAAATTTGTTTTTACTTTTTCGTTGACGTTTCATCAGCCACCAATTTCCAGGATGACTTGAATATAATGTTCTTATGTTAAATTTCCTCTGCTGTGTTTTGCTTTGAGAATAACCAAGCATAACATGGAAATGAAACCTATTGTTAGGATGTTTTCTTACCTTGGAAATGTTTTGCTGCATGAAATTATTTTCCCACAAGATTGACATGACAAAAAGTGGAGAAAAGAGATCACTGAGGATTTTCCATTAAAAATTTCAAAAAAACTGCTGCAGAATCAGAAATGTTGGTACCTTTGGGTTCAGTACCTGCCCAGGTCAGCCCAGGTTGGATGCCTGAAGTATCCTTGGGAAAGGCACTTAGCTCCAGTTACCTTGATATAGCCATCAAGTGCTGAAAAATGCCATTAACAACCAACCCTCTTTTTCCCCAGTACTTATAGTTCAGTAACCCCATACCCAATTCACTGCATATTTTAAATATAATGTCACATACTTGCCTTTTCTCAGTACCACTCCTGACCCTGAATGGGACCATGGGGTCAAGAATTATAATGGGGACAGATTTTGTTTATAGTCATTTTTTTCATCACATGTATTTCCATAGCCCCTTTTCCAGTTAACTTGATGTTAGAAGTATAACATTACCTACACATCTTGTCTCAGTGCCACTTCTATCACAGGGTTCTGCATAGGAGTGGGGTCATGAGGTAAAAAATTATTTTGTATATGGTATTTGTTTCAAGATCAGTAGCTCTTCACCTGATTCACTTAAACCCCATCTCCAGTGTCCAAAATAATCTCTAGAGGGGAATGGTTACTCGAGGATGAGGAATTAAAATGGAAGGCTTTTGACAGGGGAGGCTGCAAATGATCCAGGTTCTCATGTCATGGGTTTATTAATTTCTGCAATAAAAATATTCCCAGCACTATATGCTTTGAATTGTGACCTTGAGGATAAGACCTCAAACATGTAATGCAATGCATCTTAAAGTGATAGCATACCAAGCTTCATCAAATTTATATTGAACAACTCTTAAGAGTAAATACAGGTGAAACCTAAAATATTAACCAGTGACCTTGACCTTGAAGATTGGATGACTTGTATAGCACACAACACACAAAGTTATACTAAGTTTGATCCCTACATCTCAAGTGACTTTAAAGTTTTAGGGCAGAATTGAAAGAATAATAGAAACATTCAACATGTAATGCTATACATTGATCTTGATGACAAGACCCATAGTGTGATACACAAAATGCCTACTAATGTTGAAAAATGGTTTTAATGTTTGGCCAGACCAAATAATATGTATGTTTACGACTGTCCCTGTTTCTCAGCCTACCCCAGCACTTTCTCCCCACATGGTATAAAACAATCACTGAAAGTCACATTAAAAATATATAAATGTTTAAAACAATTTTAGAAAAAAGACCTGCTTACCCTAATTTTAAAACCAGTGCAAGAGGAGATACACCTATTTTTTTCTTGGCCTTATAGAGCAGAAGTGAGTGTGATGAAAACTATATAATATTGAGCCTTGACCTTGACCCTTGATGATATCAGTCCCCAAGGTGGTACACGACACATCTTCTTGTGATGTTACGTAGGTATATGTTTTTTCATATCTTAATCTCCAGCAGCTTTAAAATTATAGAGCATAAGAGGAAAGCGTGATTGAAATGTAAAATGTTGAGTCATGACATTGACCTTGAAGATATCACTGTGAACATGGTATTGCCTACAGCTTCTAGTGATGATGTACCAAGTTTAGCCCAGAATCTCAAATGGCTTTAATATTACAGATAGGAGTAGAATGTTTGCTGAAATGAAAAATAGTGAGCCATGACCTTTAACTCAGACACAGGAACCCCAGTGGTGAAGCATAAACATACCAACTTTATTCTTTCAATCTCAAACTGCTTTAAAATAGAGCACAGTGTATGATGAAAATGTGAAAGATTGAGCTGTGACCTTGACCTTAAAAATAGTTCCTCCCAGGGTTGTGCACAACACACATTGTGGTGATAATGTACAAGTGTACCAAATTTCATCTCTTAATCTCAAATGGCTTTCAGTTTCAAGATTGGAACGGAAAGTGTGATGGAAAACAATAAATATTGACATCATGGGTGCTATACCCACAGTGTTCGTACACAAGACACCTTCTAGTAATGTTTGAATATAAGAAGTTTAATCCATTAATCTCAAACAGCTTTTAAATAAGAGCAGAATGGGAAAGTGTGATGAAAATGTAAAATATGAAGCCATTACCTCAATGTGATCAGGTTTCATCACATAATCTTGAATGACATTCAAGTTATAGAAAAGAAGGTTAAGTTTCACAGATAGATGGAAAAGTTGTGGGACAATAATGGTTTCTGCACAGTAAGCTAGATTCAAGACCACAGACCTTGACCAAAGGTCATCTAATGCCTACACACAGGGTGGGTGTATAATGTGCCTTTCACAGTATTTTGTTTTTTCTGATATTTGAACAACTCCTCACCCAGTTCACTCCATAGATGGAATAAGTTTACTCCCTTTTCTCCTATGTCACCATTGCTCAGTGGAATTCAGTGTACAAAATAAATATAACATGATGTATTCTTTCCTATCAATTTGTACCACTCGAGCTCTCAGATTGTCCTGGATGCACCATTAGTCACAAATTTATTTATTTGGTTATGGTCTTTTTGTATCCAGCGTACACCCTATTTGGAATATACGTCATATTCCCCCACTTACTGTGGCATTCCTTCGTCTTAGTCCTGACCTAGTTGGGGACATTGGGTTATGCCCTTCGATGTATCAACAGCTCATCTCAAAAGCATACCATGTTTCTTAAATTAAAATTCTCTCGGGGTTTTTTTTTGTCTTGTCAGATCACAGATTGTGACGCCAGGCAGAAGAGAACCTGGTACTCCATTAGCCACATCCAAGAGATCCAAGTTTGGAATATGAAAGGGATACAGTCTTAAAGTAGAGGCAGTGATGTTTGGAGCAAATTATTCCTCCTGATGAATGAGCTGCACTTCATTTTACAACAAAGTTGTGACAGTGAAACAGTGTCTGTAGAACATACTAACTCCTTCAGTGCCTCTGACAGTACTATAATGTCTTTGGAAAATGCTGTCTCTGCTTTCCATGAAAGGAAAGATATTTTAAGTTAAAGCAATATTGTGATTTCAGCCGTTTTTGTGGTATATAATTATTCCAGGATTTTACGTTTGCTACAAACCATAAATTTAAAGATTCACAGAACAATAATCCTTCTTAGGAAACAATAATTCTGTCTATAGTACTGTCTATAGTGATGTCTATACTCGCTTCCAAATCCAACTGCAAACAGCACAGACTTGGATATGCTATTGCATCTTGCAGTGGCAGATCAGGGTCTGTGTTGTTTGCAGTTAGACTAGAATTTTAATTGAGTACACATGGTACTCTTCTCAAATCCATAATTTCATTACCAACAAATATACCATATTTCATGAAACCACAAAAATTGATGTCCACAAAAATTAGTGAATTCATAGTTAAGTATCAGAGATTACATGTTTTAAAGACAATTTAAAGTCTAGCTACAAAAAATTTGGCTTTCGTCAGAGCAACAGTATGTAATTCATCTTATACTACATGTAATGATTGTTCCTGGAAGTTTGGAAATCATTTTTAAATATAGTCTGTAATGCAAACTGCATTAGTTTGGAAAAGTAGTCTGATGCCATTTATGCATGTTTGGACTGCTGGAGTTTTGGCACTTTCAAAGAATTATATGTGATGTGGATGAACAAATACTTCTTTGGAATTAACTCTCAAAAATGAATCCTTGAGATAGCAAATGGGCATCTGCAGAATGTTCTCAATGTGTAAAAAATGACGCCATGAGATATTTTACCTTTTTTTATCCACTTGTATATCATTATGGAAGATAGTAT